>CAIGQW010056839.1:6790898-6832070 GCA_903798125.1 Danio choprae | reverse complement strand
ACACACACACACAGACACCTACCCACACAAACACACACACACCTACCCACACAAACACACACAGAATTCAATTTTATACCCTTGCAAAAAGCGTAGGCACCTCACTACACCAGAAAGGAAATACCTGCCAGCACGTGCTGCAGGAGGCTTGACAAACCTCAAACTCCTTACTATAAATCAACATAAATTAGTGTGAAAAGAGCTTTTTGAGATGTTGGTTAAGATACTGGCGCTATTTCCCTCTAACAAGAGTAAACTAGTACTATGATCATGGTTTTAAGGCAGGGTACAGCACCATAACCGTATGATGACATCATACACACTTTAAACAGCATAAAGTCCTGTGTGGCACTTTTTATGTGTCCATCGGCCCTTTGACATCACGACCTCCCCATCATCCCCATCCACTGAATTGGCTGTATCACTGTCTCTGCAATCCACAAATAGCTGGTGTGTGGTGAGCGCACCGGCGCCGTTGTCCTGTAGCTGTCGTTGCATCATCCAAATGGATGCTGCACCCTGGTGATGGGGTGGAGAGACCCCCCGCAAAAACACGGGACTTTTAGCCATACTTATTCTAAAACAACAGATTTGGTTATTTCAACTTTACACTGTACATTTTTTTTTTAAACATTATACAGTGACGTAGCGCAAAATGCGTGGGCCCACCCACATGTTGGAAGCAACATGTCGCGGATGTTTAGTGGGGGAAAGAGGGGGTTTGAGAGGAAGGACTGGCTCCTAATAATATATCTGGGGGCCCTTAAATCACGCGGCCTGTCCGCTACGCCACTGGTAAAACAATTCATTAATAATTAAGAATTGTGTTCTTTCAACTCATTTTAAATAAGTGTATTAAGTGTTTGAACAAGCAGCAAAAGTAATTTTTCTGAGGGCAGACTTTTATTGAAAATGTTGTGTCATATATATTTAGGAGTAAATAAATAGCACAATTTCAATAAATAAACATTAATAATCTGCTGAAGAAGCTTAAACCAAAACATTTATTGTTTAAAGGGATAGTTCACCCAAAAATGAAAATGTCCTCACCCTCAGATGATTCTAAACCTTTATGAGTTTCTTTATTCTGTTTTATTCTCACCCAAAAATGATAATTTATTGACCCTCGTTTACTCAAGCGATTCCAAACCTTTATTCCTTCATTTTCCTTCGGCTTAGTCCCTTATTTATCAGGGGTCACCACAGCGGGATGAACCGCCAACTGTTCCGGCATATGTTTTACTTAGAGGAAGCCCTTCCAGTCGCAACCCAGTACTGGGAAACACCCATACACTCTGACATTCACATACACTCATACACTATGGCCAATTTAGTTCATCCAATTCACATATAGCGCATGTCTTTGGAATCTGGGGCAACCCGTTGCACCCGGAGGAAACCCACGCCAACATGAGGAGAACATGCAAACTTCACACAGAAATGCCAACTGGCCCAGACGGGACTCGAACCAGCGACCTTCTTTCTGTAAGGTAACAGTGCTAACCACTGAGCCACCGTAAAAGCTGAAAATCTGTAACTATTGACTTCCATAGTAGGAAAAACAGTAAATAAAACAATACTATAGACGCCAATGGTTACAGGTTTCCAACATTTTTCAATATATTTTCTTTTGTGTTGAGCAGCCAGAAGAATGAATTGATTATGAAATATACATGCACGTGTCTTCATTTTTATTAAGAAAATTGGACTGCAGTGCATTTTCTTTGTGGTGCAGATTCATGTAACCCCTATTTTTCTACATTTCTAATTGTCAACATTAGCATGATCTCTATATTCAAAGAAGAAATTAGGTAAAATGCCTTCATGTATCTCAAATCATTTAATCTCCTACACAAATAGCTAGTACATAGCACAAAACCTCACCTGTGCTATGTAAGCCACTCTGATAATTTTACACCCCTTGTTTCCTGCCTTGATTTCTACGACAAGTCTAAATATATAAGACAGACCTACAGTTATTGTTTATTGGGAGGACCGTCAACACCATATGAAATATGAAACACCATTGCCCAATCATTTCTGTTCATAAAAGCCGCTACAATAATATCTGATGTGGGCTTATAATGGATGCCGTGTGGGTCCATAATTAATTCATAATGTCTGCTGCTGCATACTTAGGCAGTAGGTGTTGGTTTTGGATCAGGTTTTTGCATGTTTGCATAAGGGAAATATGATAACAATGATGACTTTAATTATAAACAGCAAATAAATTGCAACACCTTTGTAAGTTATATTTATAGTACAAATGTTTGCACCTATGGTTTGCTCCAAGAGTAAATAGCAGCAAGCAACATATTGCCCACAGAGTGAACGTGTGTAATGTGATACTTTGCAGTCTTGCAAATAAGCGTCTCATTTGTGGGGGTTTAGTTTAGTACAATGTCTTCAATAATGTTTGGGTAATACAGTACAAGTGTTACGTAATAATATTAGTTTTCTAAGTAACAAGTAAAGTAACGCATTACCTTTTGAGAAATACGTAATAATATTTAAGTCAATTTTTTGAAAATGTAATGCAAGTAACTTTTTAGTTTAATTAATTAACTTTAAAAATCTAAATAGCCTCGGCTGGGTCAGTTGGCGTTTCTGTGTGGAGTTTGCATGTTCACCCCGTGTTCGCGTGGGTTTCCTCTGGGTGCTCCGGTTTCCCCCACAAGTCCAAAGACATGCGGTATAGGTGAATTGGGTAAGCTAAATTGTCCGTAGTGTATGAGTTTGAATGAGTGTGTGTGGATGTTTCCCAGTGATGGGTTGCAGCTGGAAGGGCATCCGCTGCGTAAAACATATGCTGGATAAGTTGGCGGTTCATTCCACTGTGGCAACCCCAGATTAATAAAGGGACTAAGCCGAAAAGAAAATGAATGAATGAATGAATAAAAATCTAAATTGCTGAAGTAAAATGAAAGTAGTCACAATGAATCACGCAGTCAATGAGAGAATGTGTTCATTATTTTGAACGCATCGAAGAACAGGAAAAGGGGATTATAGTCTTAATGGACAGTGATTTTACTTAAGGCAAATAGTACAAAAGTAGCAAATACATTGCTTTAAACTTTCAATAATCTGTATATACGGCATGTACATCTCTGGGGTCAGGAAGTTCTCAGATAACATTATCCTAAAATAATTTTTTGATGTGTATTTTAAAGGTAAATGAAGGTTTTACAGTGCATTGTTAATTGCAGAGCTCCTCTATTAAAAAAAGAAGAAGAAAACAAGTTCTTAAAGAGATAAAGCTCGCCAGTTAAGAAAATGTAGCGCGAAAAAGTAACTCAAAAGGAACGAACCGCATTACTTACCATAAAAAGTAACTAAGTAGAGCAACTAGTTACTTTTCTGGGGAGTAACTCAATATTGTAATGCATTACTTTCAAAAGTAACTTTCCCCAACACTGCTCTTCAAGCCCTCCTCTGAAAAAAAAGAAAAGATAAAAATCTGACTAGATTACATACCTACTGAATGTTGACACACATCAAACCTGTATTTCTGTCTTTGTTCAGGGAAAATAATAGTAGAAGTTAGGCTGATGGTTTGCACGGTCTGCACTATGTCTTAAAAGCAGAAACGTGGAGCATACTTTGGATTGAATTTATTTAATAAAGCACGTTACATGTTATAACATATTTCATAAGCAGTGAAATTGTTAAAAGCATCATTCCTGCAGTCATTTTAGATGGTGTCACTTTTATAACAATCACCTATACACTTTTAAAATTAAAGATGCCAGAAAGAATCAAAAACAGATATTTATATTTATTTTTACAATGTTGCCATTGAATAAATGCTTTTTACTTCCACAAAGAAACATTTAGTCAGTTTTCATATTGTGAAAACATTTTCAAAATCTGAAGAATCTTTTATGTAATGAGAAAGTTTGGAGATGTATATGGTTACTGGGTCTGTTGGCATTTCTGTGTGGAGCTTGCATGTTCTCCCCGTGTTGGCGTGGGTTTCTTCCCCAGTCCAAAGACATGCAGTATAGGTGAATTAAATAAACTAAATTGGCCATAGTGTATGTGTGTAAATGAGTGTATGGATGTTTTCCAGTGCTGGGTTGCAGCTGGAAGGGCATCCACTGTGGAAAACATATACTGAATATGTTGGTGGTTCATTCCGCTGTGGCGACCCCTGATGAATAAAGGGACTAAGCTGGAAATGAATGAATGTTTATGGTTTATTTGGATATTTATATGGAATAGATTTGAATGATTCCTCATGAAACCGTTGATCTCAGTAAAGAACCTTCATTTTTAATAGTGTTGTTCGTTACAAGGTCACGATGAGTTATATATCACACTTAAAACAACATTATTGCTGACAAAGGTGCTTCACAACGAAATAATAAAAAGATGAGTCATACAAACAAATAGATTAACTCAATAAACCACCATTTAACTCATAAAGATTAAAATATTTAATGGCCTGAGAAAGTATAAATGCCTGTTTCTGCCACTGAATAAAAAAATAATGACATTTTATTCTCAGAATTGCAGAATACAAACTCAATTGTGACATTTTTTTCTCAGAATTGAAAAAAGAAACACTCGCAGCTCTGAGAAATAGTCACAATTGCATAATGTAAATGCTCAATTCAGGGCGCCATGGTAGCTCAGTGGTTAGCACTGTCTGAGGTGACAGTGCAAGAAGGTCGCTGGTTCCCGGCTGGGTCAGTTGGCATTTCTGTGTGGAGTTTGCATGTTCTCTCCGTGTTGGCGTGGGTTTCCTCCGGGTGCTCCGGTTTCCCCAGTCCAAAGACATGCGCTATAAGTAAATTGGATGAACTAAATTGGCCGTAGTGTATGAGTGCATGTGTGAATGTGAGAGTGTATGGGTGTTTCCCAGTACTAGGTTGCAGCTGGAAGGGCATCCGCTGCATTAAACATATGCTGGATAAGTTGGCAGTTAATTCCGCTGTGGCGGCTCCTGATAAATAAGGGGCTAAGCTGAAGGAAAATAAATGAATGAAAGTGTCACGTTCGCTCTAATATGTGAAGGCACAGGAACACATGATTTATTCATTCATTCATTTTCATTTCGGCTTAGTCCCTTTATTAATCTGGGGTCGCCACAGCGGAATGAGCCGCCAACTTATCCAGCATATGTTTTACGCAGCGGATGCCCTTCCAGCTGCAACCCATCTCTGGGAAACATCCATACACACCCATTCACACTCATACATTACGGACAATTTAGTCTACCCAATTCACCTGTACCGCATGTCTTTGGACTTGTGGGGGAAACCGGAGCACCCGGAGGAAACCCACGCCAACACAGGAAGAACATGCAAACTCCACACAGAAACGCCAACTGACCTAGCCGAGGCTCGAACCAGCGACTTCTTGCTGTGAGGCGAACGTGCTACCCACTGCGCCACTGTGAGTCCCCTCACATGATTTAACAAAACACAAATTTATTTACAAACACTCACTCAATACAAGGGCACTGGAAAACACAGGAGACTCTGGAAGGACATGGGGTGAAGACAGCACGGAAAGACGACCAGACAATACAATACCGGACCAGGACTGAACCAAACAGAAGAGTATAAATACACGGGGGACATGATTAAACTGATAGGACATGGGATGAACACAGGTGAAACTAGTGAACATTGGAAACGGCGGGAAACAGAACAAAGGAATCACATGACATGGAACAACACAGAACAGACACCTGACAGAATGAAACTCTCAATTCAGAGAAATAATGAAATAATGTCAGAATTCTGACTTTATATTTTGCAATTCTGAGAAATAGAGTCAAAATTGCAGTTATAAACTTAATTCTGAGAAAAAAAAGTCACAGTTGGAGTCTAAATTGTCTGAATAAATTTACAAATGCATGATATAAACATGAGAAAAGTTGACAGAATTATGAGATGCAGTTGTAAGTTTTGAGAAAGTTGCAATTGTGAGTCAAAAAGTCTAAACCGCACGATATAAACCTGCAGTTCTGAGAAAAAAAAGTCATGATTGCCTGATACAAACTAGCAATTCTGAGAAGAAAAAAGTGAAAACTCTGAGATCAAAAGTCGCAAAAACCTTTTAAAATGTTTTTATTTTATTCAGTGGTGAAGATGCTCTTCCACAGAGAAGAGATGTGTTTTCAAGGATTAATTAAATGCGAGTAAAGAACAGGATTAATTAACAAACTCAAGTAAGAAATTCCATGGCTAATACAAGAAATGGACAGATTAATAGTCTGTCAGATTATTCAATTCAATTCAAGTTTATTTATATAGCGCTTTTTACAATGTAGACTGTGTCAAAGCAGCTTAACATGTTCTAGTAAAGTCCAGATTTCAGAGTTTAGTTCAGTTTAGTTTAGTTCAGTTCAGTGTGGTTTAAGTTTCACTGCTGAAAGTTCAAATACTGAAGAGCAAATCCACCGAAGCGCAGCTCCACAAGTCCCGATCCGAGCAGGCCAGTGGCAACAGTGGTGAGGAAAAAACTTCACCAATTGACGAAGTAAAGGAAAAAAAACCTCAAGAGAAACCAGGCTCTGTTAGGCACGATCATTTTTCTTCTGGAGAAGTAGGACGTCCATTGTGGAAGCTGCAGGTGTGGGTAGGGCACCAGCGGGAGGTCAGGCTGGCCCACAGGATCAAGCGTAGACTTGTTCGTCACTGTAGCCTTTCAGGAATCAGTCTCATGCACTCCATTCCTCCATGACTGCCACAGTAATGCTCTTAAGTGTTATTTTTTGTAGACAAATGAACTCTGAGATGTAAACTGGAGTCAGATCATGCAAGGCTTCAAATGCAAAAGATAAAACCTTGTAATCAATAATAAGCTTAACTGGAAGCCAATGTAAATATGCCTACATGTAAATAGGGGTGGTGTGCTCACTCTTTTTCTTCCCCTTTACAAGAACAGGCTGCAGCATTTTGAACCAGACTGTAGACTGAGCTTAACTCGTGCTTTGGACCAGTAGAAGAACAAGCAGACTACTCCCAATAACCATTGCACTATTTAATATTGCACACTTAATATAGCACACAATCATTGCACAACACTGCACATACCCATTTGTAAACGCACATATACATTCCTGTTTCTATCAAATAACTATCTGATTTATTTTGTTCATATCTCTTTGCATATACCTGATTATTAATAGCAACCTGTATACAGTATGTTTATCTATTTATAAATCTCTTATTATTATAGTTAATATGACTTATATGCATATATTATGTGCGTAGTACATCCATCTGTAAATATTACCCATCGTTTTCTATAATTGCACTTATAACTTATACCTACAGTTAAAAATAAAGTTAATAAGTTGAATCTAATCTAATCTACTTCAACCCTAATATTTCTTCCTCTCTTTCTGTTTCTCTCTCTCTCCAGGACAGACTGTGAATGGGTTTGCTGGTTCCAGAGGTGTGTGTATGTGCCCATTCTGGTCTTTGGCATCCCTTTAATCCTGGGCTCTCTGTGGCAGCTGTTGTTTCGTGTTCAACGCTGGAGCGAATCCACCGTTTACCTCATCAACCTGATCATCAACGACAGCCTGCTGATGCTGTCCTTGCCCTTTAAAATACACGCATACAAGAAGGTATGGACACTCGGTCAAACCTTCTGCTCCCTGCTGGAGAGTCTGCTCTACGTCAACATCTACGGCAGCATATTATTGAGCGTGTGCATCGCTGTCGACCGCTATATCGCTCTACAGTTTCCATTCATTGCCTTGCGATTGCGATCCCCACGCAAGTCAGTGATCGTGTGCTTAATTGTGTGGATATTAGTATTTGTATGCAGCACTCCCATCTACAATCTTCATGATGAACCAGTCCATAAAACCGACAAAGTTTACTGTTTCCAGCAGTTCTCCAATAAAACCTGGTCAAAGAGTTGGCTCGTGGTTTCAATGGAGACCGTGTTTTGCAGCAGCACTATAGTGATGGTGTTCTGTTCGGTGCGAGTTGTGCAGATTTTACACAGTATGAGGGCACGAAACCCTGGCGATGCCAAACTGCGCAGTAATAAGAGCTTGAAAATCGTGCTCAGCAACCTGGGGGTCTTTCTTGCATGCTTCATTCCTTATCACATAGCGGCTCTCATATACTTCCATGCCAAGACGAATAACTGGAACGAAGAAACCATCAGTCATCTGCGCTACTTTGTTCACGTCAGCATATGCATTAGCAATGTGAACATCTTGGCAGATGGAGCGTGTTACTATTTCATCCTTAAAGAGAACCTGGAGTCTGCGCAGAAAGAGAGGAGAATGGCGATACACGTCAGAGAGACGCGCATACGGGGATCAAGGAGTCTTACGTTTGGAGAAAACTATAATAGCTCTTCTATACACAGTGAAAAGATGGAGATATGTTTGGATACTGGTTTTACATAAAGATCTACATAACCACTCAGGGAAAAGATGGAGATATGTGTGGATACTGGTTTTACATAAAGATCTACATAACCACTCAGGGAAAAGATGGAGATATGTGTGGATACTGGTTTTACATAAGGATCTACACAAACACTCAGTGAAGAGAAGGAGATGCAGTGAGGAAAATAAGTATTGAACACCTCATGTCTTTTCCAGGGAATAATATTTCTAAAGGAGCTGTTGACATAGAATTGAACCAGATTTTGGTAAAAGCCCAAACAATACAAACATTTTTAAAAAAATCTGAAAAATGAGTTGTGTAATAACAATGAAATAACACAAGGAGAAAAGTACTGAACTACTGAAATGTATTTAATACTTTATAGAAAAGACTTCAACAGAATTTTGATGGTTCTGTGGGACTCGTCTGTCAAATCTGATCTTTAATTTGTATTTTATATTGGATTCAAGTCGGGTGATTGGCTGGGCCATTCCACAGCTTGATTTTCTTTCTTTGAAAGCATTTGAGAGTTTCCTTGGCTGTGTTTTGGATCATTGTCTTGCTGAAATGTCCACCCTGGTTTCATCTTCATCCTCCTGCTAATGTAGATGTTGGACTGAAGCAGCTTATATTAATTTACAATGACGAAGGGCAGAGGGTTGCTGAAGAACTACTGAGAGATTTCAGCTGCTGTCTGGGCTTTCACTGCCTTTCTACACCTCCCTTTCTTCATGTGTTCAATACTTGTTCCCTGCGTCATTTCACCTTATCACACATAATTTCATTTGTAAACTAATTCGATTTGTTTTGGATTTCTTTGGTTGTTACCAACATCCGGGGAAATTTCAAGTCAACTGCACCTTTAGAAATATGTTTTCTGAGAAAAATGGTGACGTGTTCAATACTTATTTCCCCCACTGTTAGGATCTACACAAACACTCAGGGAAAAGATGGAGATATGTGTGGATACTGATTTTACATAAGGATCTACACAAACACTCAGGGAGATTAGAATGATCAAGGGATGAATAATCCTACACTGTAAAAATATATCTGTTAATTAAAAGTTTCCAAAATTTGGGTTTATTTATGGTTTTGAATTGCATTATGGGAGTTTTATCTCTGCTCTGTTGACTTCTGATGTTGAAAATTCTCTGCAGTTTTAACAGGGTGATTTTAATTGACATTTTAGTACTATGAGATATAATGTATAACAAATAATAAATAGAGATCTAAATCTGTAAAATGACAGAAAATGTTCTGGCAGCTTATTACCAGGTTTTTGTACTGTATTTTACAACACCAACCCAGATGATATATCAGGCCTGTTGCCAGAGGGGTTTGGCTGGTACAAAAGATCCACCCCCCCACTGACAAAGGTGCAGAATTTGTCCCATAAATTAGCTTATTTGTTCTATTTTGAATCCTATGACATTAAAAATTGTGAAAATAACCCATCGAAGAAGGCTTTATGACCAAGCCGAATCCTCTGTTGGCTGTCACTTCGGTATGACTTCACCGAATCAGTTTTGGCCAATGCAAACTATTGTTTTTCATGAGTCCAACATCCAGCTCTGCAAGAAAACATACAATCTGACTTAAGTGAAGTCAAGTAGGTGTGAAGCACATATTAAAGTTAATTTTAGTACTAATTAGGCTATTGTTGTTATCCATGAATTTTCAAATTCAGAAAAATCGTGAAGCTCTAAATTATTATTATTTTTATCATTATTATTTTTATCATTATTATTATTATGTTTTAATTTTTTATTATTAAAAAGGCCAAATTCTGACCGAGGAAAGTTGAATGTGCTGGTGAGTTTGTTATTTGCCTTATAAACGACAACAGGCTTGAGTTTTTAATTTAAAACTTTAACAGTTTCCTATTTTTTTTCCATATTTCTTTATTCTAAATGTTTAGGAAATGTTTTGGTACATCAAAAAATGTGGTTATGATGACCATCCGACAAGCTAACCCAGCTAAAAATAGTGCTTAAAATGTCACTAGAAGTATGGTATTTACACCTCATAATTGAATAGAAAATGAGGTGAATGAACTGCTGGCTACGGGCCTGAATTTCACTTCAAACTATTAAAAATGCCAATAAAAGTCAACTTGTCAAACTTTTCAACATCAACAGCTTTTGGATGAAAGATCAAGGTCTCATAATGCAATTCAAAAGCATAAATAAATGACAAAACATGAATCACAAAATACGGAAAACTGTCAATTTACAGATACTTTTCACAGTGAACAGTGAAAGAGCAAAAACTGAGAGATGCTCATTTTAGACTGATGAACTCTATGCAGATGGATGGGATGTTTATATGCGAAGACAGCTGATTATGTCATAGACGAATGTTTCAGTTCCCTTTGCACTTGAGATTTGTTATAACTTTTTATAAGTCAAAGAAAAGGCACTGTGCCAGATATAGTCCAAAAATTAAACAACAGTTAGTCTGATGCCTGGATCCAAAGCAATGATTGAACACTGCAGGAATAGATATCTGAAAACAGTTATGCATGGTAAAGAGCACCTCAAAAACCTTTGTTGATGCATCTGAGGCCACAAAAAGTTGCAAGAGTGCAAAAGGCTTTGAAAGTGCAAATGTAACTAAAGGCTCTTCCTCAGTGCACCTGCGCCCTAAATATTCAAGGAAACCCCCATAGACATGCGGATATATATATATATATATATATATATATGTATATGCACAAGATGCAACAATCTCCATATATACAGACACCTACATACAAAATAGTAAAAAAGAAAATATACACATTGCATTCATCATTTTTTTCAGAAAATCCATTTATGTATGCATGCATTACAAAAAAACAAGTCAAAAACAATTCCTCATTCATGGCCATAGTTAAAACTAATTTGACATCCATAGGAAACAATTGAAGGTAAATTCAATATAGAGCCTAGTTCACCCAAAAAATGTATTCCTCTCGCCAAGGTTTTTCAGTCTCAAGTTAATTTCTTCCATCTGTTCATCGCAAAAGATGACATTTTAATTCTGGCTAACCAGAAATTGGATTTATGAAATCAAGGGGTGCCATCAACTATTTGGTTGCGAAGTTTCTTCAAATTATATTTTGTATTAAGTGAAGTTTCACAAACTAATTTCGAGAGGAGCACATGATATGACTGATCGCAGCCGGTCTCTCATCAGTAATCACTAGTAAGCCAATCAGATTAATACAAACTCCCTATAAGTAGCCTGTCAAAAAACTACTCTCTTATCTTCGTTTTCCGAAGAAACCCCCCATCCACCCCATCTCCCCCCTTCTTTCCTCCTTTACCAGGGGGAGCTCTCGAGAACTACCTGATCTCGTACCCCCTTATATACTTATTGACCAGGCGGGAGCCCTGGGCTCAATTATCTCCAAGCTCATGGTTGCTATTATTATCAAGCAATATCTAAGTGTGAACTCTTGAAACAGAAGAAAGGTTTGTAACACTTTCTTCGTGAGTAAATGTTATGCAATTGTTCTTTTTTTTGTAAACTCCCTTTATCATATTTTGATATCCCAAAAACACAAAGTTAATGTTTTAAAGCTTGTATGAGCCATGCTAAACAACACTATTTTGACGTGTAATTAACAAACCTCCTTTGAAAACTAAGGAGATTTCCAGGGTGTATTCCAGAAAGAAGGTTATGTGACAGATCCAGATAAGTTTAAGGATATCTAAGCAAATAACCCAAGCTTTCAGGCCCAAAAACTGAGGTAACTTTCAGGGTATGGCAGTGTTTCTCAATCCCGGTCCTCGCGCCCCACAGCTCTGCACAATTTGAATGCTTCTCTTTTTACATCAAACATTTGTTCTAATTCGAAAATCAGTGCCCTGCAAAGTGTACTCCACAGGATATTCCACCACGATTTCAGTTTGAAGGAAGCATATACAGTTGAAGTCAGAATTATTAGCCCCCCTGTATATTTTTTTTTCTCCAATTTCTGTTCAACGGAGATTAAAAGATTTTTTTCAACACATTTCTAAGCATAATAGTTTGTTCTGTAGACAATCGAAAACAATATATATTGCTTAAGGGGGCTAATAATATTGACCTTAAAATGTTAAAAAAAAAAAAAAAAAAACTGCTTTTATTCTAGCCGAAATAAAACAAATCAGACTTTCTCCAGAAGAAAAAATATTATCGGAAATACTGTGAAAAATTCCTTGCTCTGTTAAACATCATTTAGGAAATATTTGAAAAGAAAATAATAATTGTGAATAATTGTGACTTCAACTGGATGTTTCATACAAATAGCATTTTAGTGTGTGAAATATTGTATTTATTTATGGAGGTATATCATGACATGACACTTCACGCTACTCTAGTAAGAAGACACTGCAGAAAATGAAATAGTGTTGATCCGTGAATTATCATTCCGATGTGAAATAAAGAAAGTGAAACAATGAGGGTGAGTCAGTCATAACACAGTTCATGCATGGAGCTCTTTTTACAAGCTGGTTATCTAAATAAGGTGCGTTTCAATAAGAGAGACATGCAATATATGCAGATCGGTGAGTCGTGAGGATTGAGAAAGGCTGTGCTATAGTAACTTAAGAGGAAAGAAGAAGTGTGGCATGCTCCTTTTTGTCGTCTGTTTCCATGGTGACTCGTGGTTTCAGTGTTATGTTGATAATGTGTTTGTGTTCACGGTTAACATAAACACATTATTTGACTAAACTTACTCCAGGAGCAGGACATACCTCGAGTAAACAAGTTTAAGGTTAAACTTGGCTTTCTGGAGTACACCTCAGGTCACATTTTACCCCAAATCAAACAAACAAAACATTTCGCATCAGTTTTCTTGACTATAAAGCAAAATAAATCTCATTTGCATTTCTGTAGCACTGAAACTAGTGCTAATAATTAGAAAAATAAATGTATTTATATATCAAAAAGCATTTATTTTACGTAAACTGCCTTTACAAATCTGGGTTAAATGTAAAAAAAACACACACAGCATATTAATATTAATACAAAATAGTTCATAAAATGAAACAATTGCAGTAATGAGAATGCAAGAATTTACAATTATGAAAATATGCATTGCAGTAATGAGAACTAAAAGAACTAAATCTAATGTTATATTACATTTTGTTGATGCGAAATATGATTTACTTTTAAATGATTTAAAGCGGATCTGTTATGCCCCTTTTTACAAGATTTAAAATAAGTCTCTGATGTCCCTAGAGTGTGTATGTGAAGTTTCAGCTCAAAATACCCCACAAATGATGTCTTATAACTCTTTGAAACTGATCCTTTTAGGCTTCGATCCAAATTGTGCCATTTTGATGACTGTCACTTTAAATTCGAATCAGATTTTGCTCCCAGCCAGAAGGCGGAGCTACTAACGCCTGTGCCTCAGTGAGATCGTCGCTAATGGGCGGGGCTTTCCCCCTCTGATGACACGTACTAAGGGAGAATCTCAACCAAAGTGTTTCTGCAGACTGTTTTTATCAAGTGTGATTATGCAAAACAGAATTAATTAATTTTTACCATTAGAGGCTGGCTATATTCACACACGGTTACCACACAACTGTTTTTAAACCCCTTATGAAAGTGATTTCTGCATAATAGGTCCACTTAAATCAGGCACAGTAGCAGTGCATGTTTACTTGATTTTATAAACTGTCATATTCCTCTAATCTCCACCAGGGGTCAGTCTTTTACTTCCAGTCTTTCTACTGTGGTAAAGAAAGCTGGTCAGCCTACGTAGAGGTGTATAGGTCACAGTGACGGTTCAGTAACTGTGTTCAAGTTCAAGTAATTATTAACTGTTAACGTTGTGATCCTCCCACAGAATCAAGTTGAAGTAGATGTCAAAGGTTCCTGCTTCTGAAGCAAATGTCATTAACAGGGAGTGACTTGTTTTATAGCAGGGAAGTAAGTGTGACAGAACGCTACATTTCATTTCAAGCTTTTAATGTCGAATCAGGTTTAATGCCTTAACTATGAGTGAAAATGTATTGATAGTGCACCAGATAAATGGTAATTAGAAGTATAATTACGTCCATCTGCTGTATACTTAAAATAAACAGTGCTCAGCATATAGTTGAGTACACCCCATTTTGAAAATGAATATTTGTATCCATTTCTCAGTGAATATGGGTCATATATATTGGTGCATTTGAACAAAACAGATTTATTAAACAGATATATTTATTAAAATAATATTTTTGTCACAGAACATCTTTAGAAATGGAAAAATATACATTCATTCCTTTTCTTTTCGACTTAGTCCCTTTATTAATCTGGTGTCGCCACAGCGGAATGAACCGCCAACTTATCCAGCATATGTTTTACGCAGCGGATGCCCTTCCAGCTGCAACAAATCACTGGGAAACATCCATACACACTTATTCACACTCATACACTATGTACAATTTAGCTTACCCAATTCACCTATACCGCATGTCTTTGGAATTGTGGGGGAAACTGGAGCACCCGGAGGAAACCCACATGAACACAGGGAAGAACATGCAAACTCCACACAGAAACGCCAACTGACCCAGCCAGGACCCGAACCAGCAACCTTCTTGCTGTAAGGCGATTGTGCTACCCACTGCGCCACCGTGCTGCCCTAAATGAAAAGATAATACATTTAAATTCATACAAAATATTGCAAAAATAAATTACAAGCTACAACATTTCAACAAAACTTTATATATTTTTTGCTTCTCTTGATTTCTGCTATTTTTGATAATTTGATTTAATATTTTTCCCTAACATATACATTTGGGCTACTCATTTTTGAACCATTATTGTAAGTTATTTTGTTAGATTAGCTCCAGGTTTGGCTTCAGTACTGACTAAACTAATGTATATGCACAAACTTAACATTGTAAAGCATCCTATAGAAAGTATTCATTTAAATGAGCGATTCGTGGGGGGTGTACTCATATATGCTGAGCACTGTATAATGCTACTTAAACTAAGTCCTTTTAAATAAGTGCTATAAAACAGAAGAACTATTATAAAAGATGAGTATTTTGCTGTAGCTATGGTTTAGCTATGCTCCTCTTGCAGCACTGCAGTTGTAATTGTACTTCTGATGATCTACTCGTTTTGATATTCATGTTATTTATTACAATAAAGTGTGTGCATTGTTTACGGCACGTTCGCTTATGCTTCTTTTCTCAGGTTGATTTTTAGTGCACAATGAACTTTACTGAATAAAGCACAACAACAACTGTGTGGTACCGTGATACACATGACAAAGCTCTCTCAGACAAACGTCTGTTTTTGTCTCAGTGGTTTTGTATGAACACAATTAAGGTTGAACTGTGTGCAGCCTTGAATATCAAGTTAGGTCATGTTGTCATGCTAGAGATTCATATGTATTCATCTGCAGTGTGTTACTGATATATTTAAAATAATCGATTGATGTAAAATAACTGCTTGCTGAATTATTAGAAGATAATGCACAATATTGAGGTGGAAATGCTGCACTGTGTTTTAATGATTCAACAATGTGGTTACCAAAACTAAAGACATTTATTGTGTGTATTTATTGTGTACATCCATCAGATTTTGGTATTTTGAGTCTTTGTTGCTAATACCATGTCATTTTAGAGCATGCAGCTGAATATGAAGTTCGTGTGTGTGTGTGTGTGTGTGTGTGTGTGTGTGTGTGTGTGTGTGTGTGTGTGTGTGTGTGTGTGTGTGTTCATGTATAGGCAGCAAAACTTTGCTGCATTGTTCATTCACTGTATATTTATAAATGTGAAAACTGACAAATGTACGCTGATGTTTTCCTTGACAAATTTGAGAAGATTATTACTATTATTTTACATTTACAAATGAAAATGAATGAATGATTTAAATATATGATATGGAGTAGCTTGTTTTGGAGTGAATTGTATGTTTACACAAGGGTGTACAGGTCACGTTATACCCTAAATCAATCAAAAGCCTCAAACTCAATTCCTGGAGGGCCACAGCTCTGCGCAGTTTAGCTCCAACCACCTCCAACTCATTTTCTTTTCGGCTTAGTCTCTTTGTTAATCTGGGGTCACCACAGCGGAATGAACCGCCAACTTATCCAGCAAATGTTTTACGCAGCGGATGCCCTTCCAGCTGCAACATCTCCAACTCACACCTGCCTAAATGTCTCTAGTAGTCTTGAACACCTTGATTAGTTGGGTCAGCTGTGTTTGAATAGGGTTGGAGCAGAACTGTGCAGAGCTGCGGCCCTCCAGGAATCTAGTTTGAGACCTATGCCCTAAATCATATTACTGTACTCTTAGTCTTACTGTATTAAAAAATATATGATTCATATTAAACTTAGAATTAAAATAAACCTAACTAGCCCACCGATGTTAAAGAATATGTTCATTAATTTTACAAAATCAATCGATTTTTATATAAAAACAGCAAAAGTAGTAGTTTTAGTAGTAGTTTAAGGCAAAAAGCAATCTATCAATGAGAAAAAGTGAATGAAACACGTATTAACGGATGTTTAGGCTCATTAAGTTTGATATTTTTGACACTTTTACATGTTGGGATGTTGTATGAATTGTTATGCGCTTCCTAATTTCTTATATACATTGTAAAAAATACAAAGTTCCACACAATTCATTCATATTGTCCCAACCCAAATAGATTTAACTTTACAAATTTAAGTGGATTGAACATAAAGATATAACTTGTCTCAAAGGTATGTCAAGAATTGTGTTGTTTCTGCTCATTTAAATGAGTAGTTTGAACAAGCAGCAAAACTAAATACATTTAGCATGTTGAATATGGCAGATTCCCACGTGACATTTTAAGCTTTAGTCTGACAACGTGCTCAAAAGGTCAAAACGAGGTTAAGGAAATGTGTAATTGACATAGTGGGAAACTTTCTAAAGCCAAGGCATTTCACAAACTTTGACATTACAAAAATAAACCCCGCACAAGAAAAAGAGCAAGCGCCACTGAAGAGGCGGAGAAAGCCCTTTACCTTCATCAACAACATCCTTCCTCTTCAGTTATTTCACTTCACGCCCGGAAAACCTTTAAATCCACCCAGAAGACGTTTGTAGTTTAAGAGGCTCCCGTGTTTCTCCTTTAGTACGTCGACTTGTTTGTTCTGAGAAATGATTCAAAACTTCACTAACACATGCATTACTGACCAACTGGAACCTTCGGCCCGGTTTGTGGCGTCGGCTGTCGTGTATGGACTGGTTCTGGTCATCGGTCTGCCGCTCAACACGGTGTCCCTGTGGATCCTCCTGCGCAGTCACGGGCTCCGGTCCCCGTGCGCGGTGCTGATGGTCAACCTCGCCGCGTCCGACCTGCTGCTCGCGCTCTCCCTGCCGCTGCGCGTCTACTTTTATGCAACTCTCCAGTGGTCGTTTGGCGCGGTCTCGTGCGCCGGTGCCATCATGCTGTTCCGCATCAACATCAGGACGAGCTCTATCTTCATCACTTTAATCAGCCTGGACCGCATGGTCGCGCTGGTCTTCCCGCTGCGTTCCCGCTCTCTGCGCACCTCCGCGTGCGCCCTGAAGTGCTGCGCGCTCGTCTGGATCCTCATCACCATACTTTCCATCCCAGAGATTTTAAAAATTCACGGCTCCCTGAAAAAGTGTGCCTATATGCCGTGTTTCGAGTTTCAAGTGCAGCAAAATGCCTCTAAAACGCCTTCGATTTTACAAGCGTTATTTTTATTAGTACTTCTGGTGATCAATGTCGTCTCCACGGTCGTGGTCGTAGTCGTGCTCCAGATGCGACCAAACGTCGGCACGACCAAAGTCAACAACAAAATGAACGTGGTCCTGATTTTTCTAGTGAACATGCTGGTGTTTACTGTATTTTTCTTGCCGTTTACTTTACAACTATTGGCGTACAATAAAGATGAGTCTGACAGGAAGGTTTTACGGTCGCTGATCTGCCTGGCGAGTGTCAACTGCTGCCTGGATCCGCTCATCTACTATTTCTCCCTGGACTCATTCTGGCAGGACAAGGGCAAAAGACAAACTGACGCTGGAACTTATTCCCTCAGCAGGTCCATGGATAGGTCGTGACCAGCTGAAAATACTGAGGATAAACAAAACATTACAGTTTCTACGGAGCTCGCAAGGGGACAAAGCTTCACGTATATACATCTATATACTAGCTATACATCTGAGGGGGAGGAAAATGTTTCTTAAACGTTCCAGAAGGAAAGTTCCGTTTGCTCTCGCGACTGTATTGAAACACAGTCTTTATAGTTTTCCCTTGATTTGCATTACAAAGGTTTTACGCCAGAACGGTTATGGAAACGCAAAAGTTTTACGAGTAAACCCCCATTTTCTCGTAATAACGCTCAATTTACTCATTTGTTTTTACCACAGATATTTCTTGATACATTAGCGTTTGAATGTGATCGAGGTAAAGTTGGTTTTATATTCGCACATTCGTTCGGTGACAACTTACCAATCCTACACGCTCCCTATTGTTTACCATGGTACTTTGAATATTCGGTCTGAAATCACATGCAAGTATGACTTCAAATCAACATTAGCGCTATTTATTTGACTGTGAACAATGTTGCGCTTTGATAGTCGTTGGCTGCTAATATGATTTCACTATTGTGTATAAGTATTGGCAAAGAATACTTTTCTGAAATTATATTATTAAGGAGAAACTCTTAATGTGTGAATATAAAACCCAACTTCACCTCAGTTTGAAACTGGAAGGAGTTAGAAGTTATTTGTACACTTTGTGACAGAAATGACATAATTGAATGTACTATATTTGTAAATGACTGCACTATATTTAAATGTATGCATGCTAAATAGCTTATATATTATATAAGGTTGTAGTTTAAATTGTTGAAATACATATTTTACAGTTTAACTCTACAATTATGGGAAAAGGCAAACATCTGTTCTTAAAAAGACAAATTTGTGGGTGTCATCTAAAATAAAAACAGTACAAGAGCTTTTTGGGGGGGGGCACAGTATACCACAGATGTTTTGCTAGATTCAGTCAGTTCCCCGTTATGTTTTCAATTCTGTAGTTTCTGATCATGAAACTTAAATATGTTTGTATCATTCAGAAATTAATAATTAATAATAAACATTTCAGTCAATATTCATTGTCCAAGTAGCATGCACTGTAGGGTAAAGTCACTTACAGTTACAGAATGCGAAATGTATTGCCTTCGGTTCAAAACATTTCTTTTAATCTAACAGGGATTGGCTAAGACCAGGTCTTTAATAATGTTTTCAAAACATTAGCACATGATTTGTTCTGAAATATTTTATACTGTATAATGTGATATTCTGCAGAAGTCTCAGCTATCTATGCCTGCTTTAACCTATGCAATTGTTTCAATTATTTAATATGGTTAAGATATGTTTAATGCTATGGAAATTCAGTCTAACATTGAAAAACAATTCATTCTAATTGATTCAGAGTATTTAAAAGCAATATTCCCTGTGATTTCAGAAATTAAATAAATATAATGCTCGTTTAAAAAGACATTCAGAGGACAAATCCCATCTTTCATCTGCACTTTTACTTGTGACGTAGCCTAAATTTGAGTCTTTTCTGGTGTGAAGCCTTTTAAAGTGAATGTGATAAAGTTTTCGGGAATAACGTACAAAGCATTTTGAATTTAATTGACATTTTTTGTATAACATGGCTTGTAAACCACATTGAATTTACGCTATAATAAAAACGTTCCACTTCCTGCATTAACTTTTGTCTCGAGGTCAGATTCTGTTTTAGTGCAACCTCAGCCTTTTTAAATGCAACACATTCTCACAACTCTGTGCGCATCACTTCATGTCAGTGTTTGGGATCCATGTGTGCTTCAATATGTTGATAAGAGTGTATGTAAACTATATTGTGTTGAATGTGCTCTCGTGAATAATCGGTTTTATGTCAGAAGCTTTTATTTTCTATGCTTAATGCATTGGTGGTTTTAAAGACCTGTTAGATAGTTAATGCGGGCGAGTTATTTTGTTCTTAAAAAGTTTCAAATCCACAATAAATCATGGTAATAAGTGGACTTTATACTTTTGTTCAACGTGAAATCAACATGAATTGGATTTCTTAATGAATTCATATTTGATCATGTGAACTAAAGTTGCATTAAACATCAATATAATGTTTAAACATCTACAGTTAATAGATTGTAACTCACACACTGTCGAGTGCCTTGCAGGTGTCAGTTTCAGGTTGAGTCATTATTTTTCTGTTTTTGACATCCTGTGCGCTGTGGGTTAATAAGTAAATATCGAAATACAGATTAATTTTTAATATGTTTGCGAATAAACAGCGATAATGATGGTCGTATGCGATTTTAACCAGTTTTAGATGGACTAAAACAAGCGTGATTTATGTCGTTGTGTTGTAGCTATAGTATTTAATCCTTATAAACCTGCTTTTGGTGAATGCTTAGTCTCAAGCATGAGTTGACTGTCAAGAATTTGCTCTATAAACAGTGTTTAGATTTTGTAAACTTACACCGCTGGGGAATAAAACTGCAGGATTGGTAACTATTCAGTGTTTGGAAATGCTTCGCAATCGTTGTCATATTTTATCAGTGATAAAATAGCTTCGATGAATCATTACATGCCTCATTACATGAGGTAGGAAACACTTCGAATGTCTGAAGGAAATGTTTTTTTCTTCAGATCTTTCTAGTTTAGCCACTTTAAAAACCTACAAGTTTACCCCATTAAAAGCTAGTTAAAAATTAAAAATAGTTCACATATGCAAAAACATGTAAATGTCTGTTTGAAGAATCTCCACAAAGCTCTTATACGTACAATAACAGTTTATAGTGAGCCACTTCTTTTTAATAAGTGAAGTTTATTCATAAACTAATTTCGAGAGGAGCACGTGCTTATGATTGACTGCAGCTGGTCCCGCTTTAGCTAATGCACGATCCACCAATCAGACGATTCCTAAATCGCTATAAATAACCAAAGTATCTCACCTTAGCCATCTTCGTCCTGAAGAATCCCCCCCTCCCCCCTTTTCCTCGAAAGGGTGGCACGGAGGCCCGGTGGTTAGCACCGTCGCCTCACAGCAAATGTCACTGGCTCAAATCTCACCCGGGCAAGCGACATTCCTGTGTGGAGTTTACATGTTCTCCCCGTGTCCGCGTGGGTTTTCCCCGAGTTCTCCGGTTTCCTCCCACAAGCCAAAAAACATGCAACATAAGTAAATTGACCAAACCAAATCGACACCATAGACGAGCTATCAATCAGCTACATTTCTCTCCACAAGTATTTATAATTACATTCACCATTAACAAGCGGGGGAGTTCTCGAGACCTACCTGAGCTCAAACTCCCCTCTCGCCCCGCAAACGGGAGGGAGCCCCGGGCTCGAGGATCTCATGAGCTCAGGGCTCTCTCCCGAGACAGCATGCCAAACTCGCTTTTACATTCAATCATCAGCTAAGTGTGAACTCTTGAAACCAGTAGATGTGATTGACAAGCGAAACTGAATGATTTGTGCACAAAAATGAACTGATTCAGTGCAAGAATCAACTCACTGGATCCTTCTTTGTGTAGTTATTGTTTATTCAAAGAAAGTAGTGGTTCTGGATTGTAATTATCTTGCATAATTATAATTTATTGGCTGGCCATGAACAGCATCTACTTCAACCCTAAATCAGTGTAGGTCCATAAGAATCAGGTTCATGCTAGTGGCATATCAAGGAGCAGTTTTCTGCATTTGAAAGCAAATTCAAATCCCTTCATGGACTTCATGGAACCAAATTTAAGTGTTAAAAGCGAAATTTAGAAGTGCTAAGGAAGAGCTTAAATTTAGATATGGCAGTGGTTGTTTGGTTTCTGACACATCATGTAATCTGTTGAACAATCACAACAGATGAGCCAAAAATGACATATATTTAAAGAGTCTGATGTATTTAAAATGAAAATGCTCTTATTAATCACTCAGGTTGTTACAATTCTCTGATACTTTTGTTCATCTTTCATTCATTCATTTTCCTTCGGCTTAGTCCCTTATTTATCAGGGGTCACCACAGCGGAATGAACCGCCAACTATTCCAACACATGTTTTACGCAGCAGATGTCCTTCCAGCCGCTACCCAGTACTGGGAAACAACCATACACTCTCGCATTGCCACACACACTCATACACTACGGCCCATAGCGCATGTCTTTGGACAATGGGGGAAGCCGGAGCACCCGGAGGAAACCCACAGGAAGACGGGGAAAACTTGCAAACTTCACACAGAGATGCCAACTAGCCCAGCCGTGACTCGAACCAGCGACCTTCTTGCTGTGAGGCGACAGTGCTAACCACTGAGCCACCATGTGCATCTTTAAGATACAAATTAAGATATTTTAGATGAAATCTGAGTCATTGAGATGTTCAAATTCAAAAAAATAATAATCAAAAGATTTGCCAAATAATTTCATGATGTGACTTTAGTGGCTTGACTGTTATAGTATGAAGCTCCAAAAAAACATTTATGCACCAAAAACTACTGTCCGTTACTGGTGAAACATCTGAATGGGTTCAAATGGAGTGCCCTAAAACCTTGTGCACTTGGATACTACAATATGTCACTGTCCCATTGCATTGTGGGACATATAGGTGCTAGAGTGTACATATGAAGCAGACCCCCTCCCTAAAGCAAAAAGGATGGGTTGAAGGTATGTCCAAGCATTTTAAAATGGTGACTTTGTTCCAAGCACTTTTTGATAGTGAACAAGTAATGCCATAAGCAGCAGCTGTGTTGTGACACATTCATTCAATAGGATAGAATAGATCTTTATTATCATTGTCACAAATTTTTTTTTAAAAATGCCCTTCAGTCAGTGCAACAATCATTTTGTTTATAAAAAATGCCAAAATTACTAAAATAAATGATAAAAGAATTAATATATCTAAGAAAGATGTATGGTCATACATGAGCTCAGACACACATAAAAACATGACCTACATATTGCCTTGAGTCTACTGTTTTTAGCAGCATTGAGAATGATTATCGCAGGTGGATGAAAACTGTAATTGAATCTGTCCAATAATCCTAATGTAAATGATGTGTCTTAGACCCAATGGGATTGGCTTTGTGGTCTTTGTGTTTCAATTAGCCTTGAGTTCCCTCCACCCTGTTGTCGGTTTGTGGTTTGTCCTTCTTCTGACCCAGGAGCAACACAGAAGTGAACTTGGCATTTCAGAAATATCTTAACCAGCATTTTGCTCAAGCCATTTGGCCCTTGGTTCCTCAAATTATTATCCATGCCCATGTGGTAACAAGAATGCACTTAATCACTCAGGCCAACATGGGCATTTTTGTAAACAGGGTTTTCCCCACTTTTGTTTAAAAAAAATCTCTAACCACATAAAAATGCAAAAACAAAATGTAATGCATGTTAAGATCATGCATACAAAGTAAATTGCATACAAATTAATAAAACACAAGAGAACAGTGGTGGATTACCATCCCACAATGCAAGCGGCACAAAATATGCGATGCGTTTGCCACGAATGTGCAGAATTTTGCCTTGTTTGCGTCTTCCGTGTTTGTTGTGAACTCAGCTGTGTTGGCCAATCAGAAAGAAGAAAACAGCAGGCACGCTGACGTCATGAGGCAAAAACTCCGGTTGTAGCGTCCACACGACCACGCTGTACCTGATGTTTTGGAAAATCTTCACTCTGACTGGAGTTTTCAGAGTTTCAGAAACCAGGTAAAAAAAGTGTGGTTTTGAAAATACCTGTGTTCGTGTGGACAGGTCTCTGATACATCAGGGGTCACCACAGCAGAATGAACCACCAATTACTCTTGGCATATGTTTTTTTTATGTGGCGGATGCCCTTCCAACCACAAACCAGCATTGAGAGTACACTACCTCATCAACCCCCAGTGCTGGGAAACAGCCATACACTCTCATTCACACACATACTCATACACTACAGCCAATTTCATTCATTTATTAATTTTCCTTCGGGTTAGTCCCTTATTTATCAGGGGTTGCCACAGCGGAATGAACCGCCAACTAGCATATGTCTTACGCAGTGGATGCCCTTCCGACTGCAACTCAGTACTAGAAAACACCCATACGCTCTCGCATTCACACACACACACACACACACACTCATACATTACGGCCAATTTAGTTAATCCAATTCACTTATACTGCATGTGTTTGGGACTGTGGGGGAAACCGGAGCACCCGGAGGAAACCCATGCGAACATGCAAACTCCACACAGAAATGTCAACTGGCCCAGCCAAGACTCAAACCAGCGACCTTCTTGCTGTGAGCCGACAGTGCTAGCCACTGAGCCACCGTGCCGCCTACAACCAATTTAGTTAATCCAATTTGCACATCTTTGGACTGTGGGGAAAACTGGAGCACCAGGAGGAAACCCATGCAAACATGGAGAGAACATGCAAACTCCACACAGAAATGGTTCCTGGTCCAATTGGCACTCAAACCAGAGACCATCTTGCTTTAAGGCAACAGTGTAAACCAATAAGCCACCGTGCCGCAATTACAAGAACTGACTGTTTGTATATATTCATTCATCATTCATTTTCATTTCGGCTTAGTCCCTTTATTAATCTGGGGTCGCCACAGCGGAATGAACCGCCAACTCATCCAGCATATGTTTTACGCAGTGGATGCTCTTCCAGCTGCAACCCATCACTGGGAAACACCCACACACTTCCATTCACACACATACACTACGGACAATTTAGCTTACCCAATTCACCTATACCGCATGTCTTTGGACTTGTGGGGGAAACCGGAGCACCCAGGGGAAACCCATGAGAACACGGGGAGAACATACAAACTCCACACAGAAATGCCAACTGACCCAGCCGAGGCTCGAACCAGCGACCTTCTTGCTGTGAGACGAGAGCGCTACCCACTGCGCCACCGTGCTGCCCTGTTTGTATATATTATAAAATGATATTTGGTTCACCTGTGACTGTTCATAAAGTTTCAACTCATCAACGTATGTCTCAGATTTATCAGTATGAACAATCTTATAATCTCACGAGCAACCAATCGAGCTGAGAAAGGGTGGGTTCATATGGTGCATCGATGACGAAGTTTTAAAAGGAAGTTTGGACAAGATCATAGATTATCAGTTGCAGGGGCACGAGATGATGCAAGATTATTTCGAGATGTGCATGAGAATACCGCGAATAAAGTATGTAGACAGGAAGGTCACACATTTCCCCTTTCTCATGATTTCGAAGAGTACAAGTGGTCCGATAATACACGCTTCCTCCATGTGGAAGTTTCCCTGCTGATGTTTTGTGAAAATGAGCTACAATGCATGCTGTTCTTCTATTGTGGTTATGCAACATAAACTGCAATTGTCATAGTTGTGCAATTGCTTTCATTGAAAAAAGGGGTTTGCCCACGCTGTCAGTGTGTTGTAACTCCATAAAGGATGCAACAATAGTGACGATAAATGTAGGTGTTATTGGTTTATTTACACATTTGCTTCACTCAACTAAACAAGGTTTAAATTTCAGCACACACATATAAACACAAAGAGCTTGTGAGATTGTATACATTAGTCCAGGGTATGAATCTGGCCTAAGGCTTCGCTCATATTATAAGAAAATACTCCAACAATGCATGTGTTCTGAAGGGCATGCAGAGAGAAAGAAGAAAAGAGGAAGTGGCACAGGAAGTGTAGAAGAGTAGAAGCGCTAAAGTGACATTTGGTTACTGGATTACTGAGATACGTAGAAAACGAACACGTAATAAATGTAATAATGGCTGTGATCTTTTCTTTTCTTTTCTTTTTTTGGATGTAGCACTGGGGTGTTAGGATATACATAAGTTGTGACACACCAACGAAAAGCTGATACTGTGCTTAAAGTTCACTCAAAATGGAAATATCTGTGATCATTTATTCACCCTTCACTTCTTCCAAACCTATTTGAGTTTCTTTCATCTGTTGAACACAAAAGGAGATATTTTGAAGAATGTTGGTTGATTTCATCAGTATTTTCTTCCTACTATGCAAGTCTGTGGATACCATCAAATAGCATTCTTCAAAATATCTTCATTTGTGTTCAGAAGAAGAAAGAAACTCATAAAGGTTTAAAAGCACACAAGGGAGAGTAAATTTTGAGGTAATTTTCATTTTTGGGTGAACTATCTCTTTAAGAATACAAAACAGAGGGCAAACTGCTCAAAGCCTCTACTTATCCAGATGTGTGGTGATTTTTTAACATTTATTATATGACATTCATTAATTTTCCTTCAGCTTAGTCCCTTATTTATCAGCGGTCGCCACAGCGGAATGAACCGCCAGCTATTCTGGCATGTTTTACGCAGCGAATGCCCTTCCAGCCACAACCCAGTATTGGGAAACACACATACACACTCATTCACACACATACACTACGGCCAATTTAGTTTATTCAATTCAACTATAACGCATGTCTTTGGACTGTGAAACCAGAGCACCCGGAGGAAACCCACGCCAACACTGGGAGAACATGCAAACTCCACACAGAAATGCCAACTGGCCCAGCCGGGACTCGAACCAGCAACCTTCTTGCTGTGAGGTAACAGTGCTAACCACTGAGCCACCATGCCGCCGCTATTATATGACATTTTAAACAAAATATCCCTATAGGTTTTGTGCAAGCACTTGAAATCTTCATTTAAAATAGTGTGTCTTTAAATAAAAGAGCAATAATGGGTTTTTATATATATATGCTAGGAGTTATATGCTTTCTATTAGCATTTATGCCTAGTGTTCTCATTTTCCCATTTCAGCTATCCACGATTTAGCAGAATATACCTGAAATAAACACACAAATACACAAATATCTTTATATGAGAGAGCCAAAAGCAGTTTCGATGGAGCACAAACAGCCAATCACACGCAGACACGAGCATGCAGGCATTGTGCAGCTTAATGCCCATGTAATCTTCTCAGATTTCAGATGCTACTTTTACATTTTTTTGAAATGCTTATTATTGCGAATAAACAGGAACATACTTATCGGACGCTTTTCAAGAGAAGGCTGTAATGAATTACTATGTATACAGAGAGAGAGAAGTACAAAAAGAAAGAGAGTGATGGGCTACAGACATTAAGGATCAGAGGTAAAGTGTGTGATTTTCAAAGGGATGTGGCTACCGAGATCAGCAGAGATGATCTCATCGGAAATGGGCGGAGCAAAGAGATGAACAGCCTATGGAGTCTCGCAAATCACCGTCTCCACCACGAATGTGTTCTCGAAGTGACGGATTCGGTGACAGTTCTGTGCATCACGCTTGCTGATACCTGGAAAAATACAGAAATAGTGTGTATAAACAATGGGTAAAAATGATTCTTCAATCAGAAATTGTTTGCAAATTTTACAAATATCACAAAGTATCGCAATATCGCTAAAAAGACCAGTCCTAAGAGTACTTTTATGAAAACTGAGATTTATAGATCACATGAATAAATATTCTCTGTAATGATACAGAAATCATTCATTCATTCATTTTGCTTTGGCTTAGCCCCTTTAATTATCAGGGGTCGCCACAGCGAAATGAACCGCTAACTTATCCAGCATATGTTTTACACAGCGGATGCCCTTCCAGCTGTAACCCAGTACTGGGAAACATCCATACACACTCATTCACACACGTACAGAATACGACCAATTTAGTTTACTCAATTCCCCTATAGCGCATGTGTTTGGACTGTGGGGGAAACCGGAGCACCCGGAGTAAACCCACACCAACACGAGGAGAACATGCAAACTCCACACAGAAATGCCAACCGGCCCAGCCGGGACTCAAACCAGTGACCTTCTTGCTGTGAGGCAACAGTGCTAACCACTGAGCCACTGTGTTGCCAATATAGAAGTCAAGGGTACAAAATAAAGATACATAAATAAAGGTACAAAATCTGTCATTAGGGCAAAATAGGTCCTTAAAGGTACATATAAATACCTAAAAAGTACAAATGTGTACCGTGCTGTTCTGTAATCTGCATTGTTATTGTACGCCTAGTAGATGGCGGAAAAAGAAAAAATGTAATATATATTTGGAAAAAAAAAAAAGTGTACCTCATAGATACCTTAAAGGTACAGAAGTGAACCTTAAAGTGCAAAAGTATACCCTAAAGGTACTAATGTCCACTAATGTACGGTACTAAAGTGTAACTTTTGAAAACCACCTCAGTGACAGATTTTCTACCTTTATTTATAAGCGTGTAGGTCAATATTTTAAAATCTGGAATCTGAGAGTTTAAGAAAATCTAAATATTGAGAATTAAGTTCTTAGCAATGCATATTACTGAACAAAAATTAAGTTTTGATATGCTTACAGTAAGTTTACAATAATATTTGGATCAAGTATTCAGCAAGTAACACACCAAACAAAATTTTTGAAAGGCAAAAAATTGAAATATTTTGAAAAATGTACTACAATAATATATATGAGTATGTTTTATAATGTATTTGTTTAGCATATGGATTAGTGTACACTACATGTAAAATAAATTATATGATCACAAAAATCTAATATTTTGGATATAGATTTATCTTATACATTACATCATTGTCATTACCAAATAAATATTCTTCTTTCATAACTGCTTGGTCCATTTAGAAACATACAGCAGCCATACTTTTTATGATTTTTGTAACCAACAAAGCCAACTTAATAGTAAATACTTTTATATAAATATCTCGATTTCTTACACTGAAAAAAATGATTCATTGGATTTACACAAATCTTTTAAGGTTAGTGGTTGCAAACAATTTATTTGGGCTGTATTTAAACAAACTAATTAAATTTAAACAACTAATTTGTTGTTTAAACTAACTAATTTGTTTGTTTAAATTCAGCCCATATAAATCGTTTGCAACCACTAACCTTAAGTCAACAATGCACATAATGCACATAAACCATCTAGATGTATATATGTAACTTTTTATTGTTTACTTAATTTCCGCTTATTTAAATGTCCTTCTGTCTTCTTGTGTTGATATGTATGTATGTATGTATGTATGTATGTATGTATGTATGTATGTATGTATGTATGTATGTATGTATGTATGTATGTATGTATGTATGTTGGTATGTATAATGATGTATTGATGTATGTTTGTATATATGTTGTTATCTATACACAATATGTAGCTCCTGAAAACCAAAAAAATCATTGTGTGTTTGCGCACATTTGGCAAATAACAAAATCGCCCCAATTTCCCCAAAATGTGTGGTCGTCATTGACATTATCCTATTATAATTTCACGAAAAAGCTTCAGAGCTTCAGGAACCAGGGAGAAGTAGATTGCATGATGCAGGAAGCCGTACAGTGGGTGTTGTTCCGCTAATTATCCGCAATGAGCTATTATGCTGGACGTCAATCAGATTTGTATGGCAGCTGTGAAGCTACACTGGATCACAGTTTCCTCCAATCAAGATGATGAAGAAATTAGAACGGCAAACGAGAGTATTGCCAAATTGGATTCGCAATTTCAATTGGCCAATTAACCACTGAGATTGATGGTGTACAGGTCAACTAAAAATAGCAAACCTTTTATGCATTCAGAGCTTCAGAAGCTTGAAATATCAAACTTTTAGCATAAACTACTCACCTGACATGCATAATACTTTGCTGTTTGGATCATTTTGACAATATTGTGACCTGTACGTGATTCAGAATTTCAGAAATACAAAGGAAAAGCTTTTCGATATTTCAGGGATTCACAATATGAAGATTGCGGGTGATATCTATAACTGATATCTCTTTATATTTGGAGGCCGATAACCAATATATAGGTCAATCAATTCAAATGTGAATATGTATTATTCAGAGCTCGATTACAAAAATAAAATGCAAACAAATAGGAATCTGCTAGGATCTTTCTTTCCCCAAAATAATTTACAGTACAATCTTTCCTGATGACAAACTCCCATACTGTTGACACACTGCGTTCCCTCTAGACTCGTATAAAGTATGAATCTATTGTTATGTTGAAGGCACCAATAAAAACACTAATGCTTTGTTTCAGCCTGTGCAAATGACCCATAGTTTATTAGTTGATAAATTATTTTCTTATCAGGCCCATAATGACAACATTATAAATAAAAGATTTATTGACCAATATGGCCAATAACATATCGTGCCTCACTACTACCTTTACTACACTGCTGTCATATAAAGTAACTGGAAACTTCAGTTTTAAAAGATATTTTCATTTGATAATAAAATTTTGGGTGACCCTGGATCACAAAAATGTCCTTTTTTGAAAAATTAGATTTATACATAACACGAATAAATAAGCTTTATATTGATGCTTGGTTTGTGAGGATAGGCCAATAGTTGGATGAGATTCAACTATTTGAATATCTGGATTCTGAGGGTTAAAAAAAAATGAAACATTGAGAAAGTAAGTTCGTAGCAATGCGTATTACTGAACAAAAAGTACGTTTTGATATATTTACAGTAGTACATTTACTAAATATCTTCATGTAACATGATCTATTACTGAATATACTAAACTGAATATATATGAAAAATATACTGTTGCAACATAACACCGTGTCCTAACTACACGCGACGCAACAAGATTCCACTGACAAGCAAATTGGCCGTCTGCACCAAACGTGACATAACACAACAGAAACATTTAAATACTATAGTCAATCATTTAAATATCAGCCACTGAACTCCCAAAGAATTGGTAAGGGCTCTAATGTAATTAAGTGAAGTTTCACAAACTAATTTTGAGAGGAGCACATGATATGACTGATCGCAGCCGGTCTCTCATCTGTAATCATTAGTAAGCCAATCAGATTAATACAAACTCCCTATAAGTAGCCTGTCAAAAACTACTCTCTTATCTTCGTTTTCGAAGAAACCCCCCATCCACCCCATCTCCCCCTTTTCCCCCTGTACCAGGGGGAGCTCTCGAGAACTATCTGATCTCGTACCCCCTTATATGCTTATTGACCAAGTGGGAGCCCTGGGCTCAATTATCTCCGAGCTCAGGGTTCTCTCCCGGGACAGCATGCCAAACCTGCTATTATTATCAAGCAATTTCTAAGTGTGAACTCTTGAATACATATTAAATCAATTTAACATTATTAAAAGTACTGAGATGTTGTTGGTTTCCACTGTTGGAGTCACTGACATTTAATTTTCAAACTGTTTGCTTTTTTTTTATGATGGTCGTGCCAACTGAGTCTGGTTTTTCTCTAGGTTTTTTTTCTTTCACTTTCGTAAATTGGTGAAGTTTGTTCCTTGCCACTGTCGCCACTGGCTTGCTTGGTTTGGGACTGGTGGAGCTGCGCATCGATGTATTTGCTCTTCAGTGTTTGAACTTTCAGCAGTGAAATTTAAACTACACTGAACTGAACTAAACTGAACTCTGAAAACTGAACTGAAGCCGTTTCAACTTACTAGAACTTCTATGTTAAGCTGCTTTGACAATATATACATTGCAAATGCACTATAGAAATAAAGATGAATGAAAAGATGAGGTAAATGATCTGCTGCTGGCTTCAGTAGTATGGCAATTAATGTCACAAAAATGGTGTTCAAACTCACATAGGTAGCATTTAACACTGAACAAAGCACATAATCTGTTCCTGAGGTGATCAGTGTTTTTGTAGTTTATGCTTTTGCTTTGCTGCAATGTTGTAGAAATAGAAACTAAAATATCTTAAATATCAATTTCTAAAATATCTATTTTGCATTTGCCGTTACAGATAGGTAGCTGATCTAAAAAGATAGCTGTTATCATGTGTTGTGGCACTGCGTCGAGTGTAGTAAGGACATGAAGACAAGGTTTTGTGTAAGGTTTGTGTAACCTTTGACGAGTGTAAGGTTATGTGGTCCAGGGTCACATATCTTATTAAATACTATATAAAATTAATGCTAGTTTTGTTGTATGATTTCATGTTCTCTAGATATCAACTTTGAAAATGCCTACTGACTAATTCAGGAGTTCACACTTAGATACTGCTTGATAATAATAGCAGGTTTGGCATGCTGTCCCGGGAGAGAACCCTGAGTTGAAGATAATTAACCCCAGGGCTCCCGGCTGGTCAATGAGCATGTAAGGGTGTACGAGATCAGGTAGTTCTCGAGAGCTCCCCCTGGTAAAGCAGGAAAAGGGGGAGATGGGGTGGATGAGGGGATTCTTCAAAAACTAAGATAAGGGAGTAATGCTTGACGGGCTATTTATAGTAAGTTTGGAATAATCCGATTGGCTTACTAATGATTACAGTAGACAGACCAGCCGCAATCAATCATATCAAGTGCTCCTCTCGAAATTAGTTTGTGAAACTTCACTTCTTATCAGTTGTCCCCTATTATTTACACTAAAGAATAAAACAAAATTGAACTTACGGCGGCGTGAGGTGCGGCGACGGAGCCTGTATGTATCTTTACCGTTACACAGACGGTAAATAAACCTTCCAAGCTGATGCATATTATTAACACGACCAGTCACAACCATCTCTTCCTGCACAATGTACGTCTGGGGGAGGTAAGTACCTTTCTGTAAAAAAAAATATATATATAGAAGGCATCATCATCAAGATATCATTCACGCTTCAACTAGTATTATATTCAAACAATAGTAGTACCTTGACATTAATGAGCAGCTCCCAAAGGTTGCGAGGAGGCATTACAACAGTGGTGTTGAGCTCAGTGACATAACACTTGTCTAAGGCAATGTCATGGTAGGCTGTCAGACCCTTAAAACCCAAAAACATTCATAGAATTTAGATAATAACATAAAGGCATGTTGTAATAAAATGTGAGTGGGTGTGTAATAATGTAGTCATGTGACAATATGTTAGCTTTTAAAGGGATAGTTCGTCCAAAAGTAAACTATACAGTTAAGTTACTCATCTTCAGGCCATTGAAGATGTAGGTGACTTTTTTGTCTTCAGTAGAATATTACAGAAGATTTTTAGCAGATTTCCTGGTACACAGTTATCATTACTTTGGTAATTCGTACCCGGTCACCTGCTTCTGACATTAAAAATAAACACAAACAAATCAGTCCTGGTGACTCCTGATAATACACGAGGTCTTATAAAGCAAAATGAACATTCTGCGCAAGAAATTGAACATTATTTACAATATTATTAGCTTTATTCCACAGTCTTGGCAAAGAGTTCTTGATGATGTTTCCGTGAGTGTTCATTCAGATGCGACCGAGTCATGCATCCGAGTGTAATTTATAGCAGTTTCTTGGATAATAACAGGTAAAAACTAATTGAACCAAAACGTGTTTCCTCACATTCTTGTCTTCTGTTTGCCCAGGCTGTAAATTAAAGTTTACATGAACCGGAAATTGCTGAGACTTTTATTTTAGTATGTTGATGTAACAAAATATTGAGTAGTGGGTGGGGCTTTCTTTTTTCTCATCGTTCTTTGTAGCAAATGTTGAATTTCTTGCACAGACCAATCATTTTGCTTTATAAGACCATAGGGGACATAGGGATTGATTTGGACTTATTGGTATGAGTTTATTTTTAATCTCAAAAAACAGGTGACCATTGACTTGCATTATATGAGTTACTAAGGACCACGGATTCAGTTAAAAATCTTAAAATAAAGTTTTTTAGACATTAGTATCAGTATGTTAGTTTTAAATATATCTATAAACTAGTGTGTGCTCCAAAACAGTGACAAAATTCACATTTAGATATAGACATCCAAAGCTCATACTTCAGTTTCCTATCAAACTTCTGACCAATCAAATTCTCTCTAGTATCTGACATGCCCCGCCCCCTGTGATTTTCTCATTTGATGCGCTTGAACTCAACCACTCTCACTGGCAGAGCTATGATATAAATTAAACGCTATTGGCTGTTTTTTCAAAAAGGGGAGGGACTACTCTTTGTCTCACCCTGTCTTCATGTTTCAGTTGAGATTACATCAAATTTCAAATAAAATACACATTTCAAAGCACTTCATGGGATCTTTAATGCTTTGCTGCAGACAAAAAGTCACCTACATCTTTAATGGCCTGAAGGTAAATGAACTGTAGGTTGTCATTTTTGGATGAACTAATCCCCTTTAAGTGTGGATTTACCCTGTGGAAATCGTGAATGATGTCAGCAGGGTCTGTGTTGCTGAAGTCGGGCACAGGGACGCTGATCTGCTCGTAGTTTTCCTTCAGGTAGATGCCCACGTTCTCCTCCACCTCGTGAGACCCTCGCAGCGGAGCAGCAACCGAGTCCTCATACACGACACGGCAGTGAAACCGACTTTGATCCGGAACCTGAATCATCATCATCACCACAAAAAAGACAGCTAATAATTATAGAGCTAATACTTTTATTATATCATCTCCTAAACCAAAAACACTGACTGACATCGTTCAACACAAGAACATGATGATTATTTCTATTTTTTTCATATAATTGTGATGGTGAAATTGACTCTTAAAATAAATCTCTATCATTTATTAGCGATTACTGTATCCAGAAGGGTTTTTTCAATTAGAATAGTTTAATAAAGTGTTATAAGCCATAAACCAAAACAATCATCTACTAGGTTCATCCAAACCTTACAAACGTTTGAAGCCAAAAAAAGTATATGGAAATAAAACAAAAAGGCAAAGGTATAAAGAAATGTGTCTGAAAAAATAAAGAAATGTGTCTGATGCTTGGAAAAACATTATGTTTATTTCTGAATGGTCAACAAACTAAACAAAATACTTTTAAAGGGGACCTATTATGCAAAAATCACTTTTATAAGGGGTTTAAACACAGTTGTGTGGCAACAGTCTATGAATATATCCAGCCTCTAATGGTACGATTGTATTAATAAAAAATTTTATAATCACACTTGATAAAAACAGTCTGCAGAAACACTTTGATTGACATTCTCCCTTTGTGCCTGTCATCAGAGGGGAAAAGCCCCGCCCATTAGTGACAATCCCTCCCTCATTAGCATAGGCTGTTAGTCTTGTTTTTGAATCTGCCACTATGCTGACACATAGGCATTTGTAGCCCTGCCCTCTTTTGAAAAGTGCACAATCTCATTTGAATTTAAAGCAACAGTCGCCAAAATGGCACAATTACGATCAAAGCCTAAAAGGATCCGTTTCTGAGAGTTAAAAAACATTATTTGTTTGGTATTTTGAGCTGAAACTTCACATACACACTCATCTGACATCAGAGACTTATTTTACATCTTAAAGAAAATAGATCCTCTTTAATGGCTGAACAACTTTTCTGATGGTGTGTGTTGAGATTTGTCTGTCGGTTAGACTAGTTTATCCAATCAATCACATTATCTGCTGATCCAAAATCATTCATTCTATGAATCTGCTATATCATAGTTTATGCCATAGTTAGAATATAGTTATTATATCTTATTTAGTATAATTTAAGGAATTTGTAAATGGGCGATATGGCAAAAATGCAATCTCGATAATTATTTTCCATATTGAACGATAATGATATATATTTCGATATACGTTGTTAATGCTTCCAGCTTTAAAAGAGTACCCCAACAATGACTGAAGCCACAAAAATTAGAGGGTTCATTAAACAGCATAACATTTTTTAACATACATGTCTAATATTAACTCTTTTAGATTCCCATTGTTGCACATTTTTGCTGTGTGATTGGCTCTTAGATCAAAATAGAGTAAAAAAGTCCAGAGCTTATTGTTATTGACATAAATTTTATAGCGATTCAATATAATATCATTTATCGGCCCAGCCCTAGTTTGTACTATTCAGCGTTTTTTATCCAATATCCTAAAATGTCCATAAAAAGAGGTGGATCGAAACATACACTGCAAAAAAAATGCTTTTCTTTAGAGTTTTTGTCTCGTTTCTAATCCAAATATCCATAAAGTCTTTAAATCAAGAGGTATTTTCTAGACAAGTAAAAAATTTTTGTTTTATTTTCAGAAATAATAAGTCAAAATTAAGTGCATTTTTCATTACATCAGGCGAAATAATCTGCCAGTGGAGTAAGTAAAACAATCTTGCTTTCAGTTTGAAATAATTTAACTTTATTTAACTTGTTTTAAGGATTAACTCACTCAGTTTTGACTTATTATTTCTGAAAACCAAGCAATATTAGTTCTTAAATTAAAAATGTTTTGATATTTGGACTAGAAACAACACAAAAACTCTTAGTAAGAAAAGCTTTTTGTGCAGTGAAGCTAGTGAGACATTTCTTCAGAAACTCATTCAGAAACTACAGTAATCGCTGCCATTTTCCATGTAATGATTAACAGTCAATCTTATAGCTCATAGATGACTTCTAACACAGGTGAAACATCGGGCATCCAATTAACCAAACCACAGCTATTGATGACAGATGACAGATGAATCACATCAGCAAAACCAGCACATAAAACATAAGCTGTCAGAGTGAACACATAAACTAGAACTAATGCAAGCTTATCAGCTAATTACATAATCAATACTGTGAGATTTAAGCCACTTATATATTTCTGAGCTACCTGAGGAATGATGTAGTAGCGGTAGATATATATCGAAGCATATATCAGACTGCAGGTGAAGACAATCAGTGCAGTTGTCAGGCAGCAAAGTCCACTCAGAGAGGAGCGTTTCCGTCCGACAGGTAAGACCAGCTCCTCTTCCACCTATGACGAAACGTATATTTCTGTCAAATTGTGGACATTCAAAAAGACATGTAATTTTGCAACAAGAGAGTATTTGCAACAAACAAAGGTGTCATTTGATGACGTCATGACTGAGTGTGGAATCATGGGAGTTGTGGTCTTCATTACATGCTATGGGATTCCTGCAGAAATCATGTTGATGGATGAGCTAAAGTATTCAACTGAGGCTGCACAATATATCATTTCAGCATCAATATCACAATGTGCGAATGTTGAGTTGGGATTATAATAACACAGTTTAACCATAATAGAATAAAGTATTTTCATTTGGATGTGTTTTTAAGACATGTGACTGAGATTTCAAATAAATTTAAACCAAGAACTTCTAGAGTTTACAGATTTGACATAGATTATTGTATTTAATTATGTATACAATGAAGACAATACAGTGTTATTTTACAATTGATTAATATGGAATTGGGCCTCACAGTGGCGCAGTGGGTAGCACGTTCGCCTCACAGCAAGAAGGTCGCTGATCGCTGGTTCGAGCCTCGGCTGGGTCAGTTGGCCTTTCTGTGTGGAGTTTGCATGTTCTCCCTGTGTTGGCGTGGGTTTCCTCCGGGTGCTCCGGTTTCCCCCACAAGTCCAAAGACATGCGGTATAGGTGAATTGGGTAAGCTAAATTGTTCGTTGTGTATGAGTGTGAATGAGTGTGTATGGATGTTTCCCAGAGATGGGTTGCAGCTGGAAGGGCATCCGCTGCGTAAAACATATGCTGGATAAGTTGGCGGTTGGCGGTTCATTCCGCTGTGGCGACCCCAGATTAATAAAGGGACTAAGCCGAAATGAAAATGAATGAATGAATAATATAAAATTTCTGTTCTTCAATGCTGTTAGACTCCACAGAAAACCATAAAAAACAAAACAATTAATTTTTATCTTTATCTTTGTTCCATTGCAATCATCTATGCTTGCAAATTGTTTGTTATGTTTTATGCATGAATTATTTCCGAGTAGAGTTATGTAGGTCATCTTTTCATTAAATATCAAACAGCACTAATTCAACGGTTCTTCTGCTGGTGATCACATGGAAAAGAAGCAGCAACGTTTTATCAGGCTAAATACATTTTAGGGTTATAATTATGCTGTTATAATGCTGCTAATAAAACACACAAGATATTAAAGCATCTTTGATGTTTTCATTTTTTCTATAAAACCAAATTGAAAATTGAGAGTGTGTGATGTCATCAGCATAGCAACACAGTCCATTGCACGAGCTAAAATTGCTTATTTCTCTGGATTTGAACATTCTTCAAAATAATTGGGATAATGCACGTACGTTATAGTGTTTTTGTCGATATTTTATTGAAATATTAATTGTGCCTACCCACATAGAAATCTGATATATGGCAATATATGCAAATGATATGACATACAAGTTCATATTTGAATTTAATATATTAAAATGTCATATATATTTCAAAATATTGCAAAAATTAAAAAAAATTTAACCACTGGTATTTCATATATGTCCATCTATGTTCAAATATATCAGATATAATTATATATACATATAAATAGCCATATATGAACACATACATAACAATACAGCTAATATATTTGATCCATATTGTACATATTTGTAATTCTGATGGTTTAAAATATATATAATATGGTTCAAATATATTAGCTGTAATGTTATGTATGTGTTCATATATGGCTATTTATATGTATATATAATTATATCTGATATATTTGAACATAGATGGACATGTATGAAATTCCAGTGGTTACATTTTTTTTTATTTTTGCAATATTTCGAAAGATATGTTGCATATTTGACATACATTTTCTATACAGTTAGCCCCCCTGTATATATTGTTTTTTCTCCAATTTCTGTTTTAGAAAGATTTCTAAACATAATAGTAAACATAATTAATTTCTAATAACTGATTTCTTTTATCTTTGCCATGATGACAGTACATCATATTTTACTACATATTTTTCAAGATATTCAGCTTAAAATGACATTTAAAGGCTTAACTAGGTTAATTAGTTTAATTAGGCAAGTTAGGGTAATCAGGCAAGTCATTGTATAATGATGGTTTGTTCTGTAGACAATCAAGAAAAAAAAATTGCTTAAGGGGGCTGATAATATTGACCTTAAAAATGAAAAACTGCTTTTATTCTACCCAAAATAAAACAAATAAGACCTTCTCCAGAAGAAAAAATATTATCGGAAATACTGTGAAAAATTCCTTCCTCTGTTAAGCATCATTTGGGAAATATTTGAAAAAGAAAAGCAATTCCCAGGATGGCGAATAATTGTGACTTCAACTGTATGTGAAATCCAATCATCCATGTTATATACACTCAAAAATATATATTTTTTGCTTGTTCAACCTACTTATTTAAAATGAGCTGAAACAACACAATTCTTGAGATTTCATTGGCACAGCTTAATTTTTTTATGTTTAATCCACATAAATTTGTTAAAAGTGTTAAGTTAATTTAATCAATTTGTGTTGGGACAACATGAATGAATTGTGTGGAACCCTGCATTTCTTACAGTGTAACCATTTGAATTTATTTATCAGATTTCTATATGGGTCTAAAAAAAAGCACATTTTAATTACCACAAGCTAATTTGAGTGTGGATTTAGCTCCTTTATGAAGATGTCTTTATTATTAGCTCCTCCCATAGGTCTCCACAAAGTAGGCCATTTCAGGTTGCTACTGTGCAGGGGCATTTGTTCCTCACCAAGATGGCAAAACCACACACACACACACACATACACACACTGCAGTAATAAACTCATCATGTCCTCAATACTTTGCCACTTTCAGTATGATCACCCACACGCTGCGAGACGTGCTACAATCAGCATTACATTCACTTGTATCCCATCCAGCCAAGAATGGATTATTCATTGCTCGTACTACAGAAGGAAATTATTAGATGGGAGATGCTGATAGGCAATGACTAATAACGCCCCCAGTCTTGCAACCCATCTGCCAACGGAACGGCACATGGCCTGAGATGGCCCTATTCTTACACACACACACATTTGGTTTAATATCAGGATGGAGGCTTACTTTTGATTCACTTTCAGATATTAATTTTTGAAATATTTAAAACAGTTTTTGGATATTGTTAAGGTATGTATATGTATATTGTTCAAATATGCTCTAAGAGAACCTCCAATTTATCCAGCATATGTTTTACACAGCGGATGCCCTTCCAGCTGCAACCCATCACTGGGAAACACCCATACACTCTTATTAACACACATACACTACGGACAATTTAGCTTACCCAATTCACCTATAGCGCATGTCTTTGGATGTGGGGGAAACCGGAGCACCCAGATGAAACCCGCGCCAACACAGGGAGAACAATTAAACTCCACACAGAAATGCCAACTGACCCAAACGCCAACTGACTCGAACCAGCAACCTTCTTGCTGTGAGGAGACAGTGCTAACCACTGAGCCACCATGTCTCCTCATCATTTACTCATACTCAAATGATTCCATACGTTTATGAATTTATTTCTTCTGTTGAACTCAAAACAAGATATTCTGAAGAACGTTGGAAAAAAGCTGCCAATGACATCCATAGGAACAAAAAATACTATGGAAGTCAATACATTCTTTGGTATGTCTTCTCAAAGTCAAAGGGGTTTGTAAAAAGTGTAGGGTGAGTAAATGATGACAGAATTTTCATTTTAGGGTGAACTGTCTCTTTAAATGTTTCATTTTATCGTTTTGCAAAAGTGATGGCATTGTTTGAATGTTCTGTGTTTTAAGAAAAACAATAGATTAAATCCAACCAAAACATGTTAACACCATTCCACGAGCAATCCATAAACACATTTTCTTTGTGTTAACATTATCAGCGCCCAGACACATTTTAACCGGACATTTTGTTACGGTTTGCTCAAAACTTTAAGAAAACATTATCAGAATGAATATTTGCTAATTGTACAGTAGAGAAATGTGAATATTATTACAAAGGGAATTATTAGAGATGCTAATGGCCACAAAATTACGCAGTTCACCTATAAGTTGTTTTATTGGGCAGTTTATTTGGTCTCCTGAAACAGCGAAATCTATATATACATGCTCCACTTTTAGCACCAGACTGGTAATAAACAGCTAAAGCTCACTGAAGTCATTCTCCTCACCGTAGCCATCTGCCATTTTGTCTCTGTTGGATTAGTGTATGTGTGTGTGTGTGTGTGTGTGTGTGTGTGTGTGTGTGTGTGTGTGT
>CAIGQW010056839.1:6746445-6761048 GCA_903798125.1 Danio choprae | reverse complement strand
GACTGACCTGCAGAGAAATCACTCATAAATGCTGCTGTTTTTCATGACTCTTTATCAAAACGCAAATACTAGCACTATTATTATTATTAGTTAATATTACTACTACTACTACTACATCGTTAATATTATCAATTCCTACATAAAGCACTCCACAAAACACTGAAACTCAAGAAATATAGCACTGACCTGCAGAGAAATCACTCATAAATGCTGTTTTTCATGATTCTTCACCAAAACGCAAACACTACCACTATTATTATTATTATTATATCATTAAAATTATCTCTCCCTCTGTCACTGTTGCATATGCTTTGAATCCTCCATGTGGCTTGTGGATCTGTGCGTCACAGGACCATACGTCCAGCCGGTTAATCTCCACGCAGCTTGTTCAAGTTAGCCAAATCCTTGACCCGGTGACCACACTCGCTGCATCGTCTGCCCAAACACAAATCTGGTTCTGAACCCAAACAGATGCCACAGCTTGCTGGAACAGCTGACCGGCATGCTGAGTTTACATGCAAACCCGTGCATCCTCACATTTCTCAGGAGCTGCAAATGGTTAACACTAACATAATGGTAATATTAATATGACTGTATGTTGATGCACATAATATTCAATTTATTAACAATACTACAATTCTACTACTAACAATACTACACTGATAACTATTACTGCTGCATGCTGTACTGTAAAATTGAAGAATGTTAAATTAAATCATGAATAAGGGAGAGCATCATAAGTTATATATCTGTAATATCTAAGATTTTTCTGTGCACTAACATAATGGTAATATTAATGACTGTATCTTGACACACATAATATTAACAAGTTAACAACACTACATTGATAGTGCTATTACTGCTGCATGCTGTACTGTAATAATCAACAATGTTATGTCAATTTTAAATCGTGTAGGGGAAAAACTCATAAGCTACATATCTGCAATATCTAAATGTTTTTGGTCATTTTTACTATTATTGCTATTTTTATTTTGGTTGCAAACACCCAATACAAAAACTTTTCACATTATGTTTCATATGTTGCCATTGTATACAATATATTACATTTGTGTTGGTCAGTTATGTATTAATAAGAAATAAATACAGTTTGATTAAGACCTTGTTGTTTTGCAGTAATAATAACTTGAATCGAATAAATAAATAAATAAATAAATAAATAAATAAATAATACACTGTAATAAATGCTGGGGGGTTCCACAAAATTCATTCATGTTGTCTCAACACAAATAGATTAAGTTAAAACTTAATTGTTTTTGCAAATTTAAGTAGATTGAACATAATACAATTAAGTTTTCACAAAATTTCTCAAGAATTGAGTTGCCTTAGCTCATTTTAACTAATAACAAATTCTTATAAAAGTGAATAAGGGTAACATTAAATTAAACTGGGATTTTCTATCTATCTATCTATCTATCTATCTATCTATCTATCTATCTGTCTATCTATCTGTCTATCGTATCTATCTGTCTATCGTATCTATCGTATCTATCTACATAGATAGATAGAGGTATCATTTATTAACAAATTACATTCAATTCACTCAATTCTGATATTCAGAATGTGCCTTCATATTATTTAACAACTGAAGCCAGTAATCACAAAATTATCCGACTAGACAAGACTTTACTGCACCCTTAACATAACATATCAAATCCTTATCTAGTAATAGGTTTAAAACAGAATAAGTGAAAAGCACTAATATGCATTTCTGTGTGCAAGCATTTTCATCTAATTCAACAAAGACTGAACAAAACCATTAACCCATAATGTAGGCAATACAGCAAAACCACAGCAATGCATTTTACAGTCAACATACACACTGATATCTCCTAAACTATTAATATCAACACACCCTGATGGAGCATCACTATGTAAATTAGCTGTTTTGAAGAAGTTTAAAGATTATTATCTGCAGCTCGTGTTTAAATGTGAACTAAACCCACATGCACAACTCTGAACATCACTCTGATTCTGAATGACTGAGGGGTTTATTTTGTCTGTATCTCAAGAACAGCAAGCAGTCGACCTAAAATCATCTTATAATGGCCCTAAAATAAGAAATCAACACTTCAAGCATGCACTGATGAACAAAAAATCTAAGTCTCTGTAGTTAACTCACTATATTTGAGACACAACCTTCTGCTTTTGCGCAACCACAGGCTCAGGGTGATAGATGCAGACAAATCGGACCTCCAGTTTGTTTATGTTAAGTTTATTTTAAACAAACGATGTGCAAACCACAAAAGATACGAAACCCCTTCACTCTCACCTCTTTCCAGACTAGGACCGTACAAGCAAATGCATTTGTGGTTTTGCATATGATGGCACCTCTGATAGGCCTCTGCATGCACTTCACACCATTTAGCTTCACAACAAAACAAAAGGAAACAACATCACACCTCTTTGGGGTCTCCTTCGGTCTTCTCGTGCGAAAAGCAGTGTAAATCCTGGATAATTTTGTTTTGGGGTGTTATTTCTTAACCAGATTTGTGCGGACAACTATGTGTAGGCGTTTGAATGTATGCGTGTGTGTGTGTGTATGCACGAACAGATGCGAGAACTTCCGCAAACCTGCAGTAAGGAGGATTTCAAAATAAAAGCTCCCAAGCTCTTTCAGAAGTCGCTTCAAGAGGATTCAGATGACATATTAAAACTCTCTTGACATTATAACAAAACTGAAAAATACATTTTTATTGAAACAAACTTTCAAATTATGAATATGATCATCAAAAAAATTGGGAATACACAAAAATGTTATGGCCCTAGATCAGAGATGCTCTAAGTAGGGCCTGCGAACCAAAGTTGGCCCATTGTAACCTTTGATTTGGCCCACCATCTCATCTGGAGAGGGTAGGGGCAAATGCCTTTAACACAGAGATCGTCATTTCTAATTTCATACCCTTTTTTGTTTTATTGCTTTTTATTTATCTTTTTTTTTATACTATACAGCACAGGTCCTGGAGGGCCGCCGCTTCTGTACAGTTTTGCTTCAACCCTAATCAAACACAGCTGATCCAAATAATCAAGGTGTTCAAGACTATAGAGACTGTTAAGTAGGCGTCAGTTGGAGGTGGTTGGAGCTAAACTATGCAGAGCTGCGGCCCTCCAGGAATTGAGTTTGAGACCATTGCTATAGAGGGCCTGACGGTTTATCTAAACGTTTGCAAATAAAATCTCAGGCAGCTCAGGTAAATAAATATTAAAACAGCGCCATTGTTACTACGTTGAATTGTGGTCAATGTCAAAATAAAATAAACAAATAATTCAATGATGTCAGGATACACAAGGCAAAATCCCATTTTTTATATACACATATGGAAATCACTAGATTTTATTTAAAAAAATCTTACCAATATAATTCACACTGATGTGCAATTATTAAGAGTTGGATATTGGACCATCGTGCATGTCCAAGCACACTTAGCAGACAATTTACATAACTATTCATTCATTCATTTTGCTTTGGCTTAGTCCCTTTATTCATCAAGGGTTGCCACAGCGGAATGAATCGCCAACTTCACACAAACACTCATACACTACGGCCATTTTTTGTTTATCCAATTCACCTACACCGCATGTCTTTGGACTGTGGGGGAAACCGGAGCACCCGGAGGAAACCCACACAAACACGGGGGGAAAACATACAAACTCCACACAGAAATGCCAACTGATCCAGCCAGGGCTTGAACCAGTAATCTTCTTGCTGTAAGGCAACAGTGCTAACCACTGGGCCACCTTGTTGCCCCCAATTTACATAACTAGCATAACGTAACTAGACGTAATTTGAATGAGATATGCCTTAAAGCAGTAGCTCTCAAATGTTTGAGTGCAAGGATCCCAATATATGTTATAATAACCAAATTTAAATAATTGTATTTTTTTTGGGACCCCAGAAATTTGCTGAGGCCCCCTAGTGGTTGAGAACATCAGCTCACATCAAGTCAAAGTCAGGTCAAAGTAGTTTAGGTTCCACCGCCCTCTGCTGGCTGAATAATATCCTTTTAACAAACGAGCAGACAGATAATCAAACAGGATGTTCGTTTACAGAGGTGCAAAATGTGGTTAAGTTGTGATTACTAAAATAGTTTGAACGCCTGAAGGTATAAGCTAAAGATAAAGATAGAAACCGATGAAAAACAGCCGCCCACATGCTAGAAGAAGTGTGCAAGGCTTCATTGTGGTTATTATTCACCACATAAAAATTGAGTGAAATAATATCAACTACAGCATATAACATTCATTCATTCATTCATTCATTCATTCATTCATTTTATTTTCGGCTTAGACCCTTTATTAATCTGGGGTCGCCACAGCGAAATGAACCGCCAATTTATCCAGCATATGTTTTACGCAGCGGATGCCTTTCCAGCTGCAACCCATCACTGAGAAACATCCACACACACTCATTCACGCACATACACTACGGACAAATTAGCTTACCCAATTCACGCTACCCTATAGCGCATGTCTTTGGACTTGTGGGGGAAACCGGAGCACCCGGAGGAAACCTACGCCAACACGGGGAGAACATGCAAACTCCACACAGAAATGCCAACTGACCCAGCCGAGGCTCGAACCAGCGACCTTCTTGCTGTGAGGCGATCGTGCTATTCACTGAGCCACCGTGAGGCCGCATATAACATTAATATGGTAATTATGTGGGGACAGGAACGTTTATAACAAAAATAGATACAATTATTTATGGTCAATATGTAGTTTAATGTTATTGCTAAAAAAATTACAAAAGCAAACAAATAATGGGGGCGACGCGGAGGCGCAGTGAATAGCACAATCACCTCACAGCAAGAAGGTCGCTGGTTCGAGCCTCGCCTGGGTCAGTTGGCGTTTCTGTGTGGAGTTTGCATGTTCTCCCCGTGTTCTCCCACAAGTCCAAAGACATGCCCTATAGGTGAATTGGGTAAGCTAAATTGTCAGTAGTGTATGAGTGTGTATAGATGTTTCCCAGTGATGGGTTGCGGCTGGAAGGGTATCCGCTGCGTAAAACACATGCTGGATAAGTTGGCGGTTCATTCCGCTGTGGTGACCCCAGATTAATAAAGAGACTAAGCCGAAAAGAAAATGAATGAATGAATGAATGAATGAACAAATAATGGGTGTAAGCAATCGGTTTTAGACCGTTTAAAGTTTTGTTTTAGTCTATGGTTGGATGTATTATAGATTTTACATAAAGGGTTGTTCTTGTAACCCAACTTTAAACCAAATACAGAAAATTATATGGGGAAAAAAATAATAACTTTTGTATAATTTGTGATGGGCAAAAATGAATCTTGATTAATGGCATCCAAATTAAAAGTTCATTCATTCATTCATTCATTCTCATTTCGGCTTAGTCCCTTTATTAATCTGGGGTCGCCACAGCGGAATGAACCGCCAACTTATCCAGCATATGTTTTACGCAGCGGATGCCCTTCCAGCTGCAACCCATCTCTGGGAAACATTCATACACACCCATTCACACTCATACACTACGGACAATTTAGCTTACCCAATTCACCTATACCGCATGTCTTTGGACTTGTGGGGGAAACCGGAGCACCCGGAGGAAACCCACGCCAACACAGGGAGAACATGCAAACTCCACACAGAAACGCCAACTGGCGAGGCTCGAACCAGCGACCAGCGACCTTCTTGCTGTGAGGCGAACGTGCTACCCACTGCGCCACTGTGAGGCCCCAAATTAAAAGTTTGTAAAAATAAATAAAAATAAAAGTACACACACATGCATGCATATATTTGAGAAAATGTTTATTTATATTGTGTGTATGATACAAATTATATGTACATTTAAATGTTTATGTAACTAAAGTTTTTATGTATGTGAGTGTATGACACAATAAATTGAACACACACACATATATTATGTCAAAACAAACTTAATTTGGATGCAATTAGTCTTTGCCCGGCACCAAATGTAATATTTAATTTGAGCACCTTTTTCTAACTGATATTTACACTGATTTTCTGTAAAATTGTATCAAGTACCAGAGGGCGCTGATGCGTTGTAACGAGAACGCAGAAGAAAAAGCACGACTGGGAAGTGCATTGAGCGGAAGTGGTTTTTTTCTCGCTCCTCGTGTCGCTCTTCCTTTCCGCCTGCTCGAGTGCGCCATTCACACACACGCTGCGAAGGTAACGCTAGAAAACCTGTTTTAAAGCTGTTATATCCCTTTTCCCCTCACCAAAGAATATGATAATGTCTGTTAACAACCTTATATACGCGTTTTAACCCGAAAATCGTAGATACGTGTGGTTAAAATTCTAAGTTTGAACGTCTTTATACGCGGTCCATGAGCCGCTGTCTTGCCCGAAAAGAGCATGAGCGAATCCGCATGTTTGAGTTCAGCGATACCTTGTCTTTTTGTGTTATTTAAAAGTATTAGGTTAATTATATGCAGATTTTTGGTTTTCCGTTTGAATTTGAAAGTACCAAATAAACAGTTTGCTGGTATTTAGTGTTGTGGTTTTATAGACGTCTGATTGTAATGAATTATAATGTATTTTAATCTTATAGCATGTATGCTTAGTTCATTATAGACTTTGTTTGCCTTTTGCCCACCTTAACTTTATAGTACCGTTAATATGAAAAGGAATTAAACAGTATTGACCTGGATGTTTGTTGTAGCTTCTGTATAGTTAATATAATTGTTTCTGATCCCGAGTCACTGAACTTTGTTGCATGGCTATTTTTTGGGAATAGCCAAAATGCATTGTATTGAGTCGACAATTATTTTATGCTTAAAAGTATCAAGTAAACTTAGAACGAAAAAAATAAAACTTGAGTAGACAGCTAGCAAATTCCTTTCCCTAAATCTATCAAAACTGATTTATGGTAAATAAAGATTTATGTTGCTAAGATTGATTTGAACAGCTTTATATGTGATTTCTTTTTATTTTTACTTTCAAATTTAAGATTTTCAGATTGTATCTTGTAAATATGCTCCTACGTTAACAAACCATACATGAGTGAAGTTTATTTATATATATATATATATATATATATATATATATATATATATATATATATATATAAATAAATCTTTCTAAAAATGTACGCTTAAGACTACTTTAGTGATCCAGGGGCTTGTATGTTTTTGAGGGCTTGTGTTAATGTCATCTTACAAAAATATTCTTTATTTTTCTCTAAAGATGGCTGAAGATTGGGAGGCTGCACCAGCTGTTGCTGAAACACCAGAGATCAAACTCTTTGGCAAATGGAGCACAGATGATGTACAGATCAATGACATCTCCCTGCAGGTATGGTGGACATCAATTTGTGAAAAATTAGATAAAATAAAAAATGTATATGCATTAAGACTTTAATCCTTAAAGTATGGATCAAAAATAAGTTTACATATTTTACATCTTTAACTTATGTACATGCGACAATTTTTTTATTGTTATGAAACTATTTATTATAGAAAAATGCTGTTTTTTTTAAATCTTTCTTTTTTTTTGCCATGAAATAACCTGGGAAGCTGATATGGCAATAAACTAAAAATAGGAGTGTTTTTTCGCACTTTATAGTAAAATAAAGTAGTTGTTTTATAGCAGTAATTTTTTTTATCACAATTTATATGCAAATTGTTTATTATGCAAGTCCATGAAGATACTCATTGTTTGGATGCAATTCATTTTAACACAATTTTGTGTGAGTAATGTTTGAGATTAGTTTAAATGCTTAGCTTTCGATTACATGCAATACACTGTCAGAGCATTATCAAATTTGATACGTTTTAAGTCGTCCAAAAAACAATGAAAAGATTATAGAGTAAAGAGGTTGGTTGTGTGATTGGTTTGGTCAACATTTTTTTAAATCGTAAAAATTTCCAATAGCAAATCCCAGGTGTGTACACTTGTGTATTCAAAAAGCATTTTGACTGCTAAAACGTAGCTGAATTATCAATCAGTGTGTGTGAAGTATGTATTAAATTAATGTACCGTTTTTTAGCAAGGTTTTGATCATCTTGATGTTTATAAAACAAAATTTGTGCCTGGCTCAACATGTCTTTCTTTAACAGGATTACATTGCCGTGAAGGAGAAATATGCCAAATACCTCCCTCATTCCAGCGGCAGATACGCAGCCAAGCGTTTCCGTAAGGCTCAGTGTCCCATCGTGGAGCGCGTAACTAACTCCATGATGATGCACGGACGCAACAACGGCAAGAAGCTGCTGACCGTCCGCATCGTCAAACACGCTTTTGAGATCATCCACCTGCTCACTGGCGAGGTGAGAGAGATTCCCTAAAACTGTGGTAGAGTTTATAAAATTGATGCAATATATAATGGCCTTAAATGTTTTGTGAATTGAAAGTTTTTATTTTTTTATTTTTTCACTACTAATAAAATGTTTTATCTTAATACTAGACTATTTGTTTTTCCCTTTCAGAACCCTCTGCAGATTCTGGTGAACGCCATCATCAACAGTGGCCCTCGTGAGGACTCCACTCGTATCGGACGTGCTGGAACTGTGAGAAGACAGGCTGTTGACGTGTCCCCCCTGCGCAGAGTCAACCAGGTGCCGTTTTTATTTAATCTTGTAGCTGAAGTGAAGATTCTTAAATAGCTAAAGTATAACATTAAAATTCTAATGTTAGGTGTACTATTTCTACATTTACTATCTAAGATCAGGATATGTTTCTCAAACGCATTGTAAACCTTGAGTTAATAATATTTACCATTGGTTGCTATACAGTAGTCAACATTTGAAGTGAATCAAGTGTTTTTCAATACTGTCCTAGTGCAAAAATGGGTATTGTTCACAAGTTTTAAGACAACTTTGGTGAAGGGTGATAATCAGCTTCAAATGTGCACCACTGTAGTTCTTTTAAAGAAAATATTCAACGCAAAGAAAGGTGTAGTGTCTGTTTTTTTTGCCCCAGAATAAATTCACAAAGAACCCAAAAGAATTAAGTATTTTAAAGAAACCACTCTTTTAATTCCAACTTTCACAATATTTGGTCACAGTTTCAAATAACATTACATTAATGATGATTAATGTATTTACTAACATGAACTAAGGTTATATACTACACTGGTACAGCCTTTATTATTCATAGTTCAACATTTTCTGATGCTTTATTAAATTTCAAAGTTGTGTTTGTCAAATGCACTGAGGTAACAAAAACTAACGACTATTTTAATTACCGTTTACAAAGATTAATAAATACTGTTATGGTTCAATTAATGCACTTATTAATGAATACGAGTTGTAAAATATTACCAAGTAATGTTCATTTTGCAACTATTTCCACTTGAACTTTTTTAGTATTTTCTTAGAATAAAGGAAAGTTAGAGTTGTGAAAGCCTATAAACTTGCAACTACAAAAAAGTATGGATTTCTGATAATGTCAACAAAATGCATTTAGAATATTGGTAAACTCAAATTTGTCAACAAAATAACACTGTCATATGTGACATGCAATTGTGTTTCACAATTCTGACTTGTTTTTCTAAATTGCTGGGAACAAGTCAAAATTGTGAGAAAGTGGTGAATCACAGTTCGATTTCTTCCCCCTGGCAGAAATGAGCTTTAGTATGAAAGAGGTGACTTATTGTGTTTTGTGATTTCAGGCCATCTGGCTGCTCTGCACTGGTGCAAGAGAAGCTGCTTTCAGAAACATCAAGACTATCGCAGAGTGTCTTGCTGACGAGCTCATCAACGCTGCCAAGGTGAGAGAGAGACCATCTGATTGCCATCTGATTTACTCTTACTATGTTATCAAAGAGAATTTTTTTCTTTTATTTTTGATTTCTGTTATATTTTCTCTGTTTATTGCAGGGTTCCTCCAACTCTTACGCCATCAAGAAGAAAGATGAGCTGGAGAGAGTGGCCAAGTCTAACCGCTAATCTCCATTTTGTATACAATCGGATTACATTAAAAGAGGAAGAGTTAAACCTATTTTTGTCTTGGGGGTTTTTATTCTAATTAGCCAGTGCTGAACTTTATCAGTTTCTATACATCAACATAGGTGAACCTAAGGTTTGTGTAAATAGTTTAAGTTTATTACAGAAGATCATAAGTGCTATGAAGTATTTAACTGCAGAGTTAGTGATAGTTCACCTAAAACTGAATATTGTCATTTACTCATCCTTGTTGCAAACTGGTTTGAGTTATTTTTTCCTCTGCTGAACATAAGAAGATGCTTTGAGAAATGCTAAAAACTTGTAACCATCGGCTTTCATAGTAATTGTTTTTTCTACTAAAGAAGTCAATGGTTAAAGTTTTCTTACAATTTTATAAATAGCTTATTTTGTGTGCAAAAGAAACTCATGAAGGTTTTTAAACCACTTGAGGGTTAGTAAATCAAACAATTTATTGCATTAATGTCACTGAATGCTCATTTAATGCTGTGCAGTTCATTTTAGCTGTTGCGTAGTCCAAAAATGGCAGCATGAATCCTATGTCTTTTCCTTACTGGTTACTCTTCTTTAAAGTTACTGCTCGTATGCATTTTCTGGCATAAGAAAACCCTGCATCAAGTAGTTAAATCTTGATATACAACACACTATCTTTCAGAATCCTGCACTCACAAGACCCTAAGTCATTTGACATTCCATCCTCTGCCCTGCACGTCTCTCATTAACCAAAACAATCTCTTATTAAATTAGTGCTTCTCTTTTAGTCTTGCCTGTAGGTGCCAGATTTTACGCTTATTAATCTTGAAACCTATTATAGCACATCAAAAGGTAAGCCAGCCATAATATAACTTGTTAAACAACATAAATATAACTGCATTGTTATACAAAACTCAGAGTAATTGGGCATTTAGAAACCTTACCCAATGGATTTTGTCCTCTGAGTCGTAGCAACAAACTGCTGAAGCCTGATTTGAATTATGTTTCAGGGTGGAGACATTTTTATGTTTAGCAGGAAGGGTTAGAGGAACAGATGAGGATCTAAACCTTGCATCTGACCTGAAGATAAGACCACTCATGATCGGATGTGCAAATCTGAGCTTTCTGACCTTGTAAAGGAATCCTGCTAATAAGTTGTTTTAGACCAAGAAACTCAAAGAAAATGTCTCCTGTTTTTAGATGCGTTCTCTTCCTTTATCTTCTCCCATCTGTGGGTAAGTAGAAACGACAACATTGTCGTTGTAGTTTTTTTTTTGTTGTAGCAGTTTTTCTACTTGTATAAATTCTTTGAGTTGACTGAAATAGAAGTGAAGTGCATTTCATGAAAATTACCAGTCATGTATACACAAATGTGTATAGATGGAAGATGTTTGTGAAGTCAAAATTATGATAATGCAGAAAATTATAATTGGGTATTTAAAAAAATCATGGTTATTCCACAAAATAACTTATAACCAAGTATTTCTCTAAAAATTAACATTAACAGCATCTGAAAAAATGTAAACCTTTTTGGTATTTCGATCAATTGTCATTTTATGCTGTAAAGACATTTTATTTTTAATGTAAAATTGCAAAATCCTGTGGAAAAAATAATTTATATTTTATTGTTACTGTTGTCTCTTACTTCATTAAACAATTGTATTTGTATTGCTTAAGGTGATATATTAACCAAACTTCTCTAAGTGTGATGCGCCTTGCATACTAATAAAGCATTTTTCAAGTAGATGGAGCTGATAGAAATGTAAAGGCCTGAATATTTCAAATAACTTGAGCTCTGCAGCTAAAACTTCCTGTGAGCAGAGATGGGTTGAAACTGAACACAGAATATTTGCAGTTGAGAAGACTTATGCTTTTAACGTTGTGCAGAAAATTCGTAGAAAAAGAGGACGTATGTATAGTTGCGGCCAATGGAGGACTGGAGAATGATTGACAAGTGATGAATTCCACTAAACTCCACCTGTTAATATCAGCTGTGTATAAATTGGAGTCAGGGAATGCAGAGGGGTTGCGCACCTCCTGAATGTATTTCTTGCATTGCATTGAGGATACCAGAAGAAAATTCTTTGATTCATTCTTTGACATTGAGGAAAACCCTCTCCTGACCTTTTTTTTTATCATTAAAACACGCATGGAATTAATTATATATTCCAACAAACCAAAACTCAAATGTCAAATTCAGAATTTTCTGTCTTAATGTTTTTCATATGTACATATAAACTTTATTACCTAAAGAATTTTTGGATGAATGTATTGAGTATAGTATGTGTTTGCATGTATTTTATTGTTTACTGATATGTATATAATCTGTTAATCTGCCCCCTGCAGTTCCTCTGTTGTGTTATACCTGTGTATTTCCCTCAATCTCACCACTGGACTGCCTCAAGTTTCCTTCTAGATGTCCACTGGGTCAAGTCTGTCTCTCCAGCAAAGCTGTTGGCCAGCGAGGTCTGTAAATATCAAGATCTTTTAAACCTTGACCAATGGTTGTAATGTTCCTGGTTTAATTTCTTTAAATCAGTCAAATCTTCAAGTTCATATGATCGTGCAGAGTTGAAGAGTAGCCTATATTATGTAACCATTTATTCAATTCTTCAGGTGTCACTTTATACACTAAAAATATCCGTGAAATAACAGGTTCTGTATTTTGTGATTCAGTTTTTTTACTTTTATTTATACATTTGAATTGCATTATGGGACTTTATCACTGCTCTGTTGACTTTTGATGTTGAAAATAGATTTTTCTAACAGTGTTTAAAGTTTAGCAGTGACTTATTGATAGAGTATCAAGTTTGTAAATTACCAGGAAAAAGTACTGGCAGTTTGTTACCAGGTTTTTGCAACATATTTTACAACACCAGCCCAGACTAAAAGTTAACACTAAAAATTGTAGGAGGAAAGATCAAGGCCCAATTATGCAACTCTAAAGAATAAATACACATTTCTGTTTTTCACTCATTTATTATATTTGAATAAGTATAATTCAATACACATTTATTAACAGAGGAAAGATACTTAAAGTTTGAAATAAGTAAACAAGTATTGGGTGAACTATTCCTTTAAGAGAATACAGGAACAGGCATGCGTCTTAATCTTTAATTAAAATTTCTATCAGCATTGCTTCACTACATTGCACACATATGGATAAATTTAACTGAAAATAAAAACATTTTGGTTTGTAATCTTGTTTGCTTTTACAAATTATTGCATTTTTGTGAGGTTAAAAAAAATTAATTCACAAACAACCTAATATACACTTCGTTAATATTGTTGAAAATAATAAATCCACGTATATTAATGTATAGCCTACAGGTTACACAGACGGTGCTCGTTCTATGTATTATAAATAAATAATAAATAGAACGTAAAACCTTGTTGGAAACATAGTAGGCTTTATATTTGTTAATTTTTATCTGTTTTCAACACTAAAAGTTGTAGGAGGAAAGATCAAGGTCCAACTATGCAATTCTAAAGCATAAATGCATACACATGAATGACAAAATATATTTTTAATATTTAAGTTTTTTTTGTTTACAATAGCTGTTCGACATTTTTCCCTCAATTTCTCCAACTTAAATTTCCGAATCAGGGAAAGAAAACTAAATTACACAATTCCTCATGATGATAACAGAGCAACATATCACTTTACATGATAGATTATACTCGATCAATTTGCACCAAAAGCCAACAAATGTATATTTTTGATTCATGTCATTGTCTCCATCATAAGTATAGAGGAGGGTAGAAGTTACTCCGCTGTAGGGCTCCATTACAGAATAAATAAATAAAGATCACATGGTTTTGATCTTTGGTTTCATTCTATATTACTGGACTTATATTTCTACAAAGGCTTGAACTTTGAGAGTGTTTAAACAAGAGAGAAAAGTGTGAAAATGTTAATGCCTGTTTGAAAAAAAGTGTATGAAGTGTGTAGTGAGGGGTTTTACAGCCTTAAAACATCTATAATTAAAAAAAGCTAACTTTGTGGATTTCGCCTATTGCAGGTTATTTTAGAACGTAACTCCCTTGAATAACGAGGGACCACTGTATATGTATTTACTGTATTGTATATCTTTACTGTAAAATACAGTATTTTTCACAATGCAACTTTAAAATACAGTAGCTTACTGCATAACTGTCAGTTAAATGCTGTGTAATTTACAAAAAACATTGTACTTCTGGTGGAAATTATCAATGAAAGACACATTTTTCCATGACATTTTCAAAATGTTCACTTGAAATGGTCTTTACAAGTTTGTCAATGTGTGTTTTCTTCAAACAGGGGATTTGGAGATTGTTTTGTATGAAAAGAGTTGCGCTCTTCCAGCCCTGTGTGGATTAACAGGAGAGAAGTTTGCCATGGGGTTAAACTTCACCTTCAGCAGTGACTGCTGTGATACTCAACTGTGCAACCGCAGCACAACTAATTCTGCTTTCATCTGGTCCAGCATTCTGCTCTCACTTCTTTTGACATTGTTTTATTCACAGTAAGCATGATTAAAGAACTCCATTATCAAGAAGAAAAGAAACCAGGCAAAATTAACAACCACGAAACCTTTTGGGGAAATGTTAATTCAAATAAGAGTGCCATAGGCTTAATTAATGTATTCCTAGTCCTTTTCTGTTGAGAAGTTAAAGGGATAGTTCACCCAAAAAGATTTATTCTTTACTCACTCTCAAGTGGTTCCAATCCACTCCCCCCCCCCC
>CAIGQW010056839.1:6723837-6735305 GCA_903798125.1 Danio choprae | reverse complement strand
GTGTGTGTGTGTGTGTGTGTGTGTGTGTGTGTGTGTTTTATTCCAGATTTGGAGATGGCAGTAATGAGGAAGCTTCAAACCTCAGTGCTTCAGCGGAGTGACTGTATGTATAAGGTCATGTCTCTGTGTGCAGAGCTGGATTGTCTCATTGCTCTCGCTCAGGCCTCTCGGGAACACGGCTACTGCTGTCCAATACTGACAACAGAGCACAGACTAGCCCTGATCGAGTCTCGGTACAACTTTCATCTAATTACTGTACAGGAATGTTACATTTATTTTCTTGTTTATATAAATCTTCCTATCTTGTCCATTGTTTCTCTTTCAGACATCCTTTGCTGGAGTTGTGCACCTCAGTATTCGTGTCAAACACCTACATCAGCTCTGAAACTGAAGGCAAAGTGAAAGTTATTACAGGGCCAAATTCTTCCGGAAAGAGCATCTTTCTGAAACAGGCAAACAACCATAACCATTACAGACATTCGTATAACATTCATTCATTCATTTTCCTTCAGCTTAGTCCCTTGTTTATCAGGGGTCGCCACAGCGGAATGAACCGCCAACTATTCCAGCATAGGTTTTACACAGCAGATGCCCTTCCAGTCACAACCCAATACTGGGAAATTCGTATAACACTGTACATTAAACAAAATTATATACTATGGAAATTTTTACAATATTTAAAGCAAAGACTGTTTATTCCAAGACATTTTGCTCTTATTACTTTGAATGGGAGAAAGTGCAACACACAATATGACCAAAAAGTCCTGCCATATAAATAAGAGGCCTGTTTAAATTGTGTCATTGAAGCTTTGGTTGCAAAAAGGCACCTGTAGAGTTCTGGAACTACACTGCAGAAAATAATTTTATTACTTATAGGTTTTGTCTTGTTTGTAGACCAAATATCTAAAAAATATAAATAAATCAAGAAGCAAAATTAGCTTGTTCTTAGATTATTTTGCTTACCCCATTGGCAGATTATTATTTTTTTTGCTTGTTTTATGGAGAAACTTACTTAATATTTACTTGTTTTCCTGAAAACAAGACAATTTTTTTAAAGTTATCTTGAAAATGGCTCTTTATTTAAGATTTTTGTAGATATTTTGACTACAACTTTATAGGTTAAATTCACAGCAGATTTTTTAATAGCTAAGCTGAAACATGTTATAAAGGGATAGTTCATCCAAAATGAAACTTTACTCATGATTTACTCACCAAACCTTTAGATTTTATTTATTCTGCTCAACATTAAAGAAGATATTTTGATAAATATTGGAAACCGGTAACCATTTACTTCTGCAGTAGGTTGCAAGTTGCGCAATGGTTACAGGTGTCCGGCTTTCTCTAAAATATCTTCTTCATTGATCAACAGAATAAGTAAAGTCTAAAGGTTTGTAACCAAAGTTTTGGTGAGTAAATAATGAGTACAGTTTCATTCTAGGTGAGCTAACCCTTTAAATTAGCTAAAAATGTAGATTTTGCTTAAAATTTAGACTTTAAATTTATACAGCATTCCATGACTCTTGATTGGTAATAATGTTTTTGTTTTGACATGTTGTGTGTTTTGATTGTCTTTAAAGGTGGGTTTGATTGTGTTCATGGCACTGATCGGCTCAAACGTACCTGCTAAAGAGGCGGAGATTGGACTGGTTGATGGTATCTTCACCCGCATGCATAGTCGTGAGTCTATATCAGTGGGTCTGAGCACCTTCATGATAGATGTGAACCAGGTAAGATGACCTGAACAAACAAAGCTATAAATACACTTTTTTTTATTTTTCTAATGTCCTCAAATATTTAAATATTATCAAGGTGTCATTAATGGAGCAGCCACTCATTAAAAATATTTACACAATGAATTAGAGCTAAGGATGCACCAAATATTTTCAAAATATGAGTTGAAAAAAATATGCTGCAGCACATTGACCAGCAGTGTTTAGCGAATTGTTTTCAATCAAGCTGTAGTCACTTTGCGTTGTGAAATGGCTTTCTCACTAAAAGCGGAAAGTGATGCGATATGAAACCCATTCATTTTAGTGGCCACGCAAGGGCAGTTTGTTGCTGCACCAATCAGGAAATAGCTTTTTGCATGCTCTGCGGTCAGAGTTTTGTATATTTTATATTTGTACATGACAGCATAGTAGCTCAGTGGTTAGCACAGTCGCCTCACAGCAAGAAGGTTGCTGGTTCGAGTCCCAGCTGGGCCAGTTGGAATTTCAGTGTGGAGTTTGCGTGTTCTCCCCGTGTTTTGGCGTGGGTTTCCTACGGGTGCTCTGGTTTCCTCCAAACACGTGCTATAGGTGAATTGAATAAACTAAATTGGCCGTAGTGTGTGAGTGTGTGTGCATCTGAGAGTCATGGGTGTTTCCCAGTACTGGTTTGCGGCTGGAAGGGCATCCGCTGCATAAAACATATGCCGGAATAGTTGACGGTTCATTCCACTGAGGCAACCCCTGGTGAATAAGGGACTAAGCCGAAGGAAAATGAATGGATGATTAATTATTTGTACATGTATGTTTATCTATGCATGAACCATACATGCTCACCGGAAAAGCAAAGTCCACTCAAATAACTTACTGACAGAACATTTCTATTTAGTATACTTGTTCCTGCTGCTTGCAATACTGTGCTGTACGGTGCTGTCATGGCAACACTGGTAAAATGCAGATTATTTCATTGTCTTGCGTTTTAACTTAAAAAATCTTTAACTTAATAAGTTGAGTTACATTCAAAAAAGGTCTTAGAAAAATCACTTTATATTATTTAACAAAATTATAAACAATTATTCATTATTTTTGTTTTTCAACCAAGTGTATACAAAATTGTTGGTTTCAGTTTCAGCCCATATTTCAGTGCATCCCTAATTAGAATATCATATAAATTTTTTTTAGATAATTATGACTTCTGTTTTATCTAGATGGCTCATTCATTGAATCACAGCACTGAGAATTCCCTTGTTCTGGTGGATGAATTTGGCAAAGGAACCAACACTGTAAGTGTGTACAACAGGACTTTTACAAGAGGAAGCTAGGACTTTTCAACTAATATTGTGTGTTTATGATGCAGGTAGATGGGTTGTCTCTCCTGGTCTCATGTCTCAGTCACTGGTTGCGTTGTGGGCTGCAGTGTCCTCACTTGCTTATGTCCACATGCTTCCACAGCCTCATCCAGCTGGGATTGATCCCTGATTCCTCACTCCTGGCTCTACTGGTGCCATAGAAATAGACTTTTTGAACAAAATTACAAAATTTAAATTAATTTATTAAATTAAAAACAAATTGTGTTTTGTTTCAATCACTAAGATTATTAAATCAATACATGCAGTGTTGTTTTTTGTTTTGCAGACTCTAGAGACTGCAATAGAGGGAGACGAGCTGGTGTTTTTGTACCAGGTGAAAAATGGCATCTGTCAGTCCAGTTGTGCAGCTAATATCGCCACTCTGGCTGGCATTCCTGACGATCTGGTCAGGAGAGGAGTAGAGGTACGACACAGAAATACTTTCAAAGCCATTTTTTACTTTGCATTCAATTTAAAAGTGGCATTATACATGCTGTCTCATGCTTTTCAATATAAAGGTGTTTGATTGCATTCAAACTAACAAAATTAGTTCTAAGAATGCTTTCTAACATTAATTATCAATTTAGGAAAACATTGAATTATTATTGTAATTTAATTATCACTCTTAATTATTCTTTTTTTTGTTAAATGATAGTTATGGAAAATATTAAAGGGACAGTTCAGCCAAAGATAAAAACTTGAGTCTTCTCTTCTACTTTTTCATTTATTCATTTTCCTTCGGCTTAGTCCCTTTATTCATCAGGCCTTCATTGTGGCACATTTATAAACGCAACACTGACGACCCATGTCTCCAAATAATTCTTCTTCTTCTTTGACTTGTTTTAATCACGGTTGGCAACACATCGTGGCATCTCTCTGCTGTCTTTGAAGCTGTCATGCATATTAATAAAGTTTAGCCTAATTCACAATAGAGCGTGCTGATTGGTTCGAACCAAATCTTTCTCATTAATTAATGCTGAAAGCTCAAAGACGTCACGTTGTACCCGCCGGTACAGACATCCAGCCTCCATGCTGGATTTTACACAAGAATCTAATCGCCGTGATGCAGCTTCAAATTTTTTTTTCAAACCAGAAGAACAAATTTGCTCGAAATAACGCAGATTTTCACTTTTTTGTGAATAAATGTCCTAATAGTGTTTTTAGCAACGTGGGACACATATGACTGTCAACATCTCAAAAAATGTGTTTTGGTCGTGATTCTTTAAATATGAGTTTATTTTTTATATACTCTTTAAAAAATAATTATGCAGGTATCAGATTTATACAGAACAGGAAGAACCATCAGAAAGATGGAGAGGCCATCTGCAGATGAACAGAACAACAGGTAAAGAATGGTTCTATATATTAAGATATTATTCTTAAATTCGGTTTTCCTCCTACTTAAACTGTATTTTCTGATTCAGGTGCACTGAGATTGTGGAGAAATTCCTCAGCATTGATCTAGATGACCCTGAGCTGGATCCGGATTTGCTTTTGAAAGACCAGATGCGTTCAGCTCTTGAAGAGGTGTTGTGATTTATCCAAGATTTGACTCTGGGTTCACTTTCTAAAGAAAATCACACAATTTTATTCTAAGGTTTTAAAAGCTGATATTCAAGAACACATCATATTACAGCTGACGTTTTGCATTATATCATATTTGTTCTTGTGTTCCAAATTGGAATAGTTTCAAAATATTTGAATGATATTAAATTGGAGCCCTGCAGTTTAAAAAAACAACACATTTCTGTGAAATTGGCTTTGATGTATGTTTTGAATTACTAGATATAGCAGTTAGAATGTACTAGACATGTAATACTAGATAGCAGTTAAAATGTCTACAAAATGCTTTACTTTTTAATGTTTTTGTTATTTATTAAATGAATCAGTTCTCAAGCATAGTTTGTTCATGATTTGAATATACTAATCATGTTGTAGGTTTGTTTTTGTAGCCAGCGAAGCCAATGATATAGAAAGAGAGGTTGTCTTAGCATTACTTTGCGGTAAACAGACTTTATCTCATCACCTTTTCACAGGAGTGCTGCCACTGAATGGTGGTGCAGAAAACACAGCAATTATTAAATCTCTAGGGGGCTGACTTGATTTCAGAGGAACGTTAATGAGTTTCCTCAAGTAATTACTTGTCACAACATTAGAAAGAAGCAACAACTTGCTCTGAGTTTATCAAATCAATTAAGTTCTCGAGCCATCTGTTGCAAGAGAGTCAAAAAAAAAAAAAAAAAAGATCTGCTTTGGTTGAATTACCTTCCCTGTGAGAAATTGAACAGATCCTGAACGCCCATCACAAGCATTCGGACATTTATTGCAGAATCAAGAGCAGAGTAAGGTGAAGTAAATGTACAGCAAGTGTCAGTAAAATAAGATTTTAAGTATTATTTAAATCATAGTGTTTAGTTATATTTTAAATTGACTTTTGTTTGTTTTTTACATTTTTATTTTTCACTTTAATTAGTTTTATTGTGTTTTGTCATTTTTATTTTTTATTTTTTAATTTATTTCTAAACAGCTTTAATTTTTATAATTTACTTTTATATTATAACTTTAACCTAGGGCGGCACGGTGGCTCAGTGGTTAGCACTGTCGACTCACAGCAAGAAGGTCGCTGGTTCGAGTCCCGGCTGGATCAGTTGGGGTTTCTGTGTGGAGTTTACATGTTCTCTCTGTGTCGGTATGGGTTACGTCCGGGTGTTCCAGTTTCCCCCACAATCCAAAGACACGCGCTATAGGTGAATTAAATAAACTAAATTGGCCGTAGTGTATGAGTGTGTGTGTGAATGTATGGGTGTTTCCCAGTACTGGGTTGTGGCTGGAAGGGCATCTGTGTAAAACATATGCTGGAATAGTTGGCGGTTCATTTCGCTGTGGTGACCCCTGATAAATAAGGGACTAAACCGAAGGAAAATTAATGAATTAACTTTAACCTATGAGCCAGAGTGATTGTTAGATTTTTGTTTTGTTAATTGGCTTAGAATTGATGAAGTTTATTTACAACAGATCTGTGATTTTAATTGTTCCAACAAATGTACAAAATCAATTAGACAATCAGATTTGGCTACAAAAGATGTGTGAGATGCAGACTACTGTGTGTCTCTCACTTTCAGCAATATTTGATATGTATCACATAATAATTCAAGCCATCTATTCAGCTTTCTATAGTTCATCCAATTATGTCTATAGTGGTGCTATTGTGTCATGTTCTGATGTAGTGAAATGCATCTACATCAACAAGTAATAGTTGTTCTGGCAAAACAAATGAACTTACTGTCCACTAATGTGTTTGTTTGCTGTGGAAAAGAAACAATGGATTGAGAAATGATTGTTTTTAGAGAGATGCTTCAGTTTATCTCTACTAAGTGCTGTTATTTTGCTATAATTGCAAAGCATATGCATGGGATAAATCAGCGAATCGCCATGAATTTAAATCACTAAATACATCAGTAAAGATGTATCACATCTTGAGCAACAGTTTATTGGACACTTTTAGATATATAAGGCTTTAAAACAATACCAAAAAATAACATCTATTATAAAAAAAGACAAGAAATATGGCTGTTTATAGAAAAACAGTAATTTTAATCATGCTTGTTTTGGAGGATTGGCACAAGGTTTTTGGCTTGAAAAAGTCATTTAAAGGTAATATGAAAAAGTGTATACTTTATGCAGATATTTAAAATGAATTTTTAATTATAGTCCAAACCTTAATGTTATTAAATCGACCACAAGTTACAGCAGAAAATGTGTTAATAAAGGACAGAAAATATTTACACAATGTGTTTAATAGGAATTATTGAAAATAATTTAGAGGCCATGACTCAAAACTCACCATGACATGACATAAACAATTAAATACCAGCCACTGCACTCTAGACCAGTATTTCCCCGTTCCTGGAGGCACACCAACAGCACATATTTTGGATGTCTCCCTTATCTGACCCATTAACTTCAGGTTTTGGAGTCTCTTCTAATGTTCTGATGAGTTGAATTAGGTGTGTTTGATTAGGAAGAGGTTGAAAATGTGCACTGTTGGTGTGTCTTCAGGAACAGGGTTGGGAAACACTGCTCTAGACAAATGGTAAAGGCTTTTAATCTAGTGAATATATATGTAACATATTTAACATTATTAATAGGCTACTGAGTGACTGATGTTGGTTTGCAGTGAATCACAGTTCTGACTTTCATTTTCAAACTGAGGTGAACTATCTGCTGCTGCTTTCAGTAGTATGGTAATAAACGTCAGGTAAAATAATATAATCTGGACCTGAGGTGATCATTGTCATAGTAGTTTATGCTATTGTTCTGCCGTGAAGTCGCAGAAACAAAGCATTTCCCAAATTTTGCATGTTGCCGTCACAGATGGGCAAAACTTATTTTAACATGGAAAAGATACCTTTGGGTGGCATGATGGCGCAGTGGTTAGCACTGTTGCCTCACAGCAAGAAGGTCACTGGTTCGAGTCCCAGCTGGGCCAGTTGGCATTTCTGTGTGGAGTTTGCATGTTCCGGGTGCTCTGGTTTTCCCCACAGTCCAAACACATGCGCTATAGGTGAATTGGATTAACTAAATTAGTCACAGTGTATGATTGTGTGTGAATGTGAGAGTGTGTGTGCGCTTCCCAGTACTGGGTTTCCGCTGCAAGGGCATCAGCTGTGTAAAACATATGCTGGAATACTTAGTGGTTCATTCCGCTGTCGCGACCCCTGATAAATAAGGGACTAAGCTGAAGGAAAATGAATGAATGAATGAAGATACCTTTTATCACGTTACTGCATTGCATGACATGTTGTTAGGACAGAGTGTCATAATGCAGTGATCACAATATATTATAATACACAAATTTTATCACGTTAAAAAAGTATTCAAAATATCTTCAGCAGTGTATCATCTGCTTTTACCAGAAAATGGAAGAACTACATCAAAATAAAAAAAAGGCTGTCCATCACATCTTGACCTTAAAGTGCAGTTCATTTGACATTTGGATGACATTATAAATGCATTTAATAATTGTGTCAGATTTACACACAATACGTCTCTCTTTTCATTAAAAGCCGAATTAGAAGACAGTTTTGTTGGCATTAATGGACCATCACACAATTACTTTCATTCTGGAACAACAATTAAGTGTTTCTGCTGTAATTTAAGGTGGGTTCTTGTCAAGCCAGAGCTCTTCATATTTGCCACTTACTGTCAGTGTGTGAAGGGAGAAAATGACATTTGACATTTGCAGAGGCAGATGATGAAAGGGTCAGTCAGTCACTCAGGATTTAGCATTAATGGGGGCTGGCAGATTAAGATAAAGTCAACATTTTAAGTCTCTTTCTAATGCTTTCTCAGTTTTAATAGTTATCTTTTTCATCCAATAAAAAAATAAAACATTTATTAGCTGGCTTATAAGCTTTAGTTTAATGAAAACAGTCTACCAATATTTAAACTTTTTTGTTATGCCATAACTAGATGCTAGAGGGTAATTGTTTTATGTAGTTGCTTATAATTACACTATTCATTTTCATTGTGTAATATGTGTAACATGGACAATACCGTAAATCCTTCATTCATAAAGGTCAGTTCCAGACGCCATGATAATCCCTCAGATCTCTTGTTGGCATGCTTTCCTCCTATTAATGAAGCTCTATCAAATAAGCTGTCCATCCAACACTTTATTTGCATCAATCCTGATCCCATTTTGTCCCTTCGCTATTAATCTCTCTAACTCAATTTACTTGAAGTATAAAAACCACTGCTCTGCTGCAGAAAAGCTGGAGCCTTTTGGGGCACAGGTCAATATATGCTCTTCATAGTAAATCTGGCCTTTGCTAGCACAATTGTGATCTGCTTTGGCTTCACAGTCACTACAACTTTGAATACACATTTCATCACAGAACCAGTGAAATGCACCATTAAAGATTTCACGATGACACTGGAGGTGAGATATACAGTTGGTTCCTATCACCGTTATAGATCTAAAAACCATCCAGCCATATCACCTGTTGACATACAATGTTAAAATCCTGAATTTTTCTGATTTCCCCTACAGGTTTGACATTACACAGTGGCCAGTCGACAATAAGCCGACATCAAACAACTAGCACTGACAAAACCCAACTGTGTTGTCACCTCGCATTGGCTCATGTCTGGTTCCATCTGGATCAAAAAGCTGCGCGTGAACACCAAATGGACAAAATTGTGTCTTTCTGCACCACAGGGGGCAGTAACTGTTTTCTCGTTCATAACGGCAAACCAGAACTTCCGATGCACAGTTGCAAAGCATAAACAAAGCATCGTTCAGTATCATTATCACAGTAATTGTCACTCACCACGAATGGATTTGCTCTTGAAAATGTCTGTTAATCTAATAATCTATATTTTTTGCAAATATTTGTGAAATGTAGCAAAATTACAGCTGGCCTCTTTGTGTTTCTTCTTGACTTTAATTGTTTACTTGCTCACTCCCATCACATTCTCATACTCATGCTCTGATTCGTTGCTGAATAACCAATCAGAGCACTCTCTTTAACCGATGGACAACGCCGATTCAAAATGCTACATTGGGCTACACATGGAACACACCAAGCCAACTAGCCGGACCGATGGACCAATGATGCCCAATGGTCACAACCATTGACTTGGTGTGTCCCGGCCCTAAAGGTGATAATACACTGAGCAACTTTTTGACCATTGTTTCTTAGCTGTTTTCCAATTGAGAATGGACAACAGAATTGCATCTGGATCTGGTTGCCCTAATTAGTTGCCCCGTCTCCCATGATTGCCTATTGAAAGCGTCATTGCCCAAGGATGCCCAGCAACATTGCTCTAAAAGTTGCCCCATGTATCATCACCTTAAGGCCGGGACACACCAAGCTGAATCCAAACAGTTAATGCCAATGCAAGGAGACAACACAGTTAGTTTTGGTTGGTGCTAGGTGTTTGTCGTCGGCTTTATGTATAGCGGCCTTATGAGGAGTTTTAAAGTCAGTGCAGGGCAGGCTTGCGGTTTATGGCCGGATCTTTTCCATTTGATGACTGGTCTAGGTAAGCATCATTTCCTTTTAAACTTATAAAATACCATTATCAAAATACCATAGCAAAAATAGCATTGTCTATTGTCAGTAGAAATGTAGCACCACTCACATGGAAGACAGGCAGAAGCACAGAAGCAAGGCATGTCATTTTATAAAGCCGATTTCTGTCATGACAAGAAAAGAGATTTAAGGTTTACAGATTACAGTTATAGTGAATGTGTGGTGATGAAAGTAGATTGGCATTATGGCTCCGTCTGGTGGATGGCTCTATGAAGTGCATTTTTTGGAATTTTAGCTCATTTTAATTTTAAATGTACTATTGTGTAAAAATAACAACGTGTACATGTTGTGCTGAATAGAATTGCCACTTTAGATCTGGAATATGGCATTATGAGATTACATATATGAATAATAATTATAATAATTTGTCAGTTCATAGGGCAGCACGGTAGCACAGTGGGTAGCACAATCGCCTCACAGCAAGAAGGTCGCTTGTTCGAGCCCTGGCTGGGTCAGTTGGCATTTCTGTGTGGAGTCTGCATTTTCTCCCAGTGTTCTCCCCATTTTCTCCCCGGTTTCCTCCGGGTTCTCCGGTTTCCCCCTGACATGCGGTACAGGTGAATTGGGTAAGCTAAATTGTCTATAGTGTATGAGTGTGAGGGCCTCACAGTGGCGCAGTGGGTAGCACGTTCGCCTCACAGCAAGAAGGTCGCTGATCGCTGGTTCGAGCCTCGGCTGGGTCAGTTGGCCTTTCTGTGTGGAGTTTGCATGTTCTCCCTGTGTTGGCGTGGGTTTCCTCCGGGTGCTCCGGTTTCCCCCACAAGTCCAAAGACATGCGGTATAGGTCATTCCGCTGTGGTGACCCCAGATTAATAAAGGGACTAAGCCGAAATGAAAATGAATGAATGAATGAATGTATGAGTGTGTATGGATGTTTCCCAGTGAGGGGTTGCAGCTGGAAGGGCATAAGCCGAAAAGAAAATGAATGTCAGTTCACAAGGATTTTAATGCTGACTGCTGAATGTTATGCTCTGAGGAAACAATTATTAATTTGTTTTTCATGCACTGTAAAAAAATATCCGTAAATTAGCAGCATCTTGCAGTTTGTTGTTTTTCATGCGTTTGAATTGGATCATGGGACCTTGATCTTTCTTTCAACAATCTTTGATATCGAAAAGGTGACATTTATTGACATTTTTAATAGTTTGAAGTGATATATTTTCTTTAGGGCCTCACAGTGGCACAGTGGATAGCACGTTCGCCTCACAGCAAGAAGGTCGCTGGTTCGAGCCTCGGCTGGGTCAGTTGGCGTTTCTGTGTGGAGTTTGCATGCACACACACACACACACACACACACACACACACACACACACACA
>CAIGQW010056839.1:6701472-6711725 GCA_903798125.1 Danio choprae | reverse complement strand
ATACATCCAGCTATCATTCTTCATCTATTCATCTATCATTCTCCATCTATCCAGCTATTGTACTCCATTTATCCATCATTCTGTCCATCCATCCATCCATCCATCCGTCCACTCTGTCCATCCATCCATCCATCCATCTATCCATCCATCCATCCACTGTGTTCATCCATTCATCCACTGTGTACATCTATCCATCCATCCAGTAAAGAAATAAGCAATTGACGCTTTTCACATTTCAGGGTTTCTCATCAGCGGAGGTCATCATAGTTGTGTACACTTAGAGTGCAGTTAATGAGAGTACAATAAAAGATTTTTTTTTGCATTCCTATTTGCTTAAATAAGAAAAGAAAAACTTAACATTAGTGGCATCAAGACTTTCAGAATAAGAGAAAAAAATAGTGTGAGACTATCTAACAGCAGCCAGAACAAAAAACAACGTCAAATGTACTGTAGATGCTGCATTAGAAACACCTTGCATAAGTAGTAAATACTTTTTTTTTGTTATTTCATGCAGATGTCTTTATAAATGTACATACATTTAAAAAAATATAAAACATTAAACACATCATAACTGTCTTGTTAAAAGGCCCCACCTACATCTGCAGAGTTTATAGATTTTGATTTAAGAAAAGAAGATAAAGCAGACTAATCACTTTTCTTTTTCCCCATCAGCCTTGACATGCCATGAAAGTCCAGATGAAGGTTTTCATTACCTGACTCGCAGAGTGCAGATTACTAGTAATTAAAAACATGTATGTAAAGCTATTAATGCAATGAATATTTCATGACTTCTTTCTCTTCAAATCCTCAAGCCATGTAGCCTCTAGGGACAAAGTCCATGTAGAGCAATTGAATCATGTCTTTGCTTAACAATGTAAAATCCATTAAAATCTCCTCATCATGTCACGTTTATTTGAATTACAGGCGGTTGTAATAATTGAATGAGGCTTTTAATAATTAATAAAGTATCCCAATAGCTCAGTAAAATAAGTTACACATCTCATGTTTGGTAAATACAATGTGTGTGCATTTTGATTATTATTTATAAGTTTTATATTTATATTTATATATTTTGTAACTATAGACATGAAGTGGATAAAACCAAAGATGGCTTCTTTGTACAAAAGTGCACTAGATATTTATTCAGAAATGGATCTGACGAGTTAACTACTGATTTATCATTTGGGATGACACTCCTGCAAAGCTCCTGCTAGGATGATGGTTCAATTATTTGATGATATGGTTACACTTATGCCTTTCTCGAGTGATTGTTCACCCTATAGGCACTGCATCAAAGCAGCAAATATACTGACATAACTGACATCTCACATAATGTATCTATTTACATATGAATTATGGGAATTAAAGTATCAATTGTTAAAATCTTTATCAAAAACAATTAACATTCTAATTAACATGATTGGCAGATACAGTAGGAGCTTTCCCAGTCCATGATGTGCACTATTTACAGTGTGCATTAATTGTCAGTAATTTAGTGGGCCATAATTAATTATTTCTTACATAAAGTGATTTAAAAAAAGAGTACTCAAGCGAAGTGTACTATTATCTACACAGACCATAATTCAAACCTCATCTAATCTGAGCAATACTCCTAATCTGAGCAATACTCCCTTCAAACAGGCTCTTCTTTAATAACGCACAGCATTACAGACCTATGAAACCCATGAAGGATATTTCAAACAGTGATTTTGACCTGAATAGAGAAGCGTTAGAAGCGCCACCTGTGCCCAGTTCCAAAGGTCAACATTGGGGGGGGCAACCTTGTCAATCAAACCCCAGGACCACCTCTTAACCAAAACACGAGATAAATTTCACATGTATATTTTAAATGCGCATTTAAGATGTGACATGTTTGGTCTAAATATTGACATGTGCTTATCTTTCTATCAGGCCTGGGATCATATTTAGCTATCAGACGTTTAGAAATCAGGGACAACATTGTTAAAATGCTAATACAGATCTCTGGTATTTGACATGCCATTAATAATCGGCATGGTGACCTTTTCAAATCCGGCTTGTTCCTACTGCCTCATCTGCAGTGACTCGGACCACTGGAGCATTTAAAAGCAGCAGTGGTGTTCTAGTTGTGTGAATAACAATTTATGAGCTTTCACAATTGTTTTTAGATCTCCAGCTGAGCGAAGCCTGAAAATTGCCATTCTCTTAGTTACTGGCTGACTGCTCCTGCTGTCTTAAAAATATTAGAGTTTCTAAGGCCAAATTCACAAATGTCTGTTTGTCTGCCTTTGTTTTCCAACCAACCAACCAACCAACCAACCATCCATCCATCCATCCATCCATCCAACTGTTATTCTATCTTGCAATCATTCTATTCATTTATCCCTTCATCCTTCCATCTCTTTATCTCCCCATCTATCCATCCATTCGTCTGTTACCCTGTTAAAATAGTTCTATTCATCCATCCTTTTATCTCTTTACCTCATCATCCATCCATCCATCCATCCATCCATTCATCTGTTAGTCTATCTTGCAATTATTCTATTAATTCAGCCATCCATCCTTCCATCTCTTTATCCATCCATATAACTTTTGTTTTTCATCCATCCATCTATCCATCCATCATTGCAATCAATCCATCCATCCATCTCTTGTTTTTTGATCCATCCATCCATCCATCATTTTTGATCCATCCATCCATCCATCCTTTGTTTTTGATCTATCCATCCATCCATCATTGCACCTCTTGTTTTTGATCCATCCATCCATCCATTTATCCATCTATCCGCCCATCCATCTATCCATCTATCCATCCATCCATCCATCCATCCATCCTTCCATCATTGCAACTCTCTGTCTGCACTTCAATTAATTTTTATCATTGCAACTCTTGTTTTTGATCGATCCCTCTATAATTGCAACTATGTTTTTGCTCCATCCATCCATCCATCTATTTATCCATCCATTCATCCATTCACCCATTCATCCCTCCATCATTGCAACTGTTTTAGTTCCACCAATCCATCTGTCCATCCAGCCACCCATCCGTCCATCCATCCATTATTTCTTTATATAGTTTTATATATTTTACATCTTACGTTTTAATCTAAATCACCTATTTGCTACCTCAGTAAAAAAAAAAAAATAGAATTTAGAAGTGAAGTGGAATTAATTCTGAATGCCTACACTATATGAGCTGTATGTTGTCAGCTAAACTTCACCCTCAGATTTGTTTGTTGGACACTTGCTTGTTGGACACAATCTCCAAACCATGTGCATCTTTCTAACAGCTTCCACTCTTTGAGAAACGATTTCCTCTAGATGCTGCAACATGTTGCAGAGATTTGCTCTTATTCAGATGCCAAAGGATCGCCAGGCTTGGCTCAGCAGTGTATTTTCAGGACTGGGCTTTGTACAGGCAAGTGAATTACTTCTACATCACACAAAGTAAATAATTTCTTGTTTTTTTAAAACCTCCATTTGTGCAATATATAAAACAGGACCAGATTAAAAGAAGCTGTCCACATATTTCTTAGTCCAGTAGTGTACTATTGGGAGGTAATGATGAATATACATGTTATTAATTCATGTTGTTTTGGCCCATATGAATAGATAATAAACTCTGCAGTGGAATATGATCAATCATGCAGGAGATATGTTGAGGAGAGACGCTAACTAGTGAGTTTCACAAAGTATACTTTCCTTTTCCTTCCACACATTAAGTTTGTGAATTTCCACATCAAAGATGCCTGAAAGCAACAGTAAACTCTCCAAAGACAGTGTGAACTTGAATGACAGACAACAGATAATGTTGTGCCTAGAGGTCAGAAAAATCCGATTTTAAATACAAGTCCCCCCAAAATAATTTTCTTTTGATAATTGTTAATGTGTCAGATAATTTGCCTTAAAAAAAATAAATAAAATTAATTCATTGTTTATTCACTTAAAACTCATATAGCGTTTCCCCCATAGATCAACACAAGTTATTATGCAAATGTCAGCCACTGCTTTTGCAATTAAAATGCATTTTAATTACTTATATGTTAAGTTGCAGTTTTACTTGGTTTATTAAAAACATCACTTTTTTGGTTTGGATTTAGAACTCTGTATTTTTATTTTCACTTGTATAATTTTTAACACATTGTGAATACGTGCCCCTGGCTACATTTCTGAAGAGCACAAATTATGTAGCCAGTGGTATTTCTGGCTACATTTTGTCTTTAAAATGTATGCTACGGGGCAGTATGATGGCACTGATGGCTTCTGTTCATTTTACAACATAGGCTCATTCTGAAAACTTAGCCCTATGTACATTTCTGGAAATCGTGAATTATGTAGCCAGAAGTACGTATGGCTGCATTTCTTCTTTAAAACGAATGCTACGAGGCGGTATGATACCATTCCTTTTCGCGCTTACCAGCTGACCGTTTACCTCCATATGGACGGCTTGTTACCAGTTTGACCAGTAACTCGCCATGTACGTCAGTGGACTTAAGATGCCGAGAGAAGTTGACCATGACAATGGGGTTTGAGTCCGGCAAAGAACGGTTTCAGAAAGTTGGTAATAATAATAATAATAATAATTCCTTACATTTATATAGCGCTTTTCTCAACACTCGCTTTACACATTGTAGACAGCTTTTCTGGTTTTACCAGTTTGCCCAGTAGCTCGCCGCATACGTCAACGGACTTGGGATACAGAGCGGAGTTGACCGCGACAACGGAGTTTGAGTCTGGCGAAGAACAGTTCCAGAAACCAGGTAAAACAAAAGCGATGAATAAATAAACAACAGGCTGAAAACGTGGAGAAATCATGTGGCCGCAATGGCTTTTCTTTTTCTAGATTGCTTTTAAAAACACTATTGGTTGAGTTTAGGGAAGGGGTGGGTGGGTCAGTCGGTCAGTCAGTCAGCTGACTGCAAGCTGACTTGGTTGGCTGAAGTGGATTTAGCGAGAGGAATTTGTGATCATCAGAAAGTGTACACAGCAGCCTCTGGTGGATTTGGAAAAACCAAAAGCCTGGGTTAATAATTTTATCTTATCACCAGATGATCCAGGATTGCCTACCTGAAGAAAGTAAGTGCATTACAATAGCCACAATAATAAAGCCACTAAAAATAGCAGTGCATCTCAATGGCAGTGCAAGAAATTGATTAACACTTCCACTTTAAACACAGCTTCATTCATTCTCGGCTGCGATCATGATGAGTAGGAAACAATCCAGTATTGGGACCAAATAAAAAGACAATTAGACTGCAATGGACCTTTCCCCCCAAATTAAGGATTTATGACTTATTGAACCAGATAAAATTTTATGGAGTCTGGTGTGATGACTCAATGTTGCCCTAAACAAGGTCAGTTTAAGCTGTGCTGAAAATGCAAAGGATCATTAAGTTTTAAGAAGCAGCTATCATCATTAAAGCCATGAAATCCATTAATGAGAGCCAAGCTTCAATCTGGCCTCCCCCAGTTCGGCACAAAAAAACATCAGGGCCATTTTCAGGCCGAGTATGGCGGTTGCCATGCATCCTTGAATCTTATGTTCCTTTTAAGGCCATTTTCTCAATTAACTTTAATGGTCAATTGTGTCCGTTCGTGCTCGTCTCCCCCACAAGTCCATCTTCCGCACCTTCTCCCACATCTCAAGCGTCAGCTGTTTAAACGGATTGCCCATCCAGCCAGTTAACCTTCCTCGGCGATGAGAGCTATAATTGGTTTACTATAGAAATGGAAGGGGATAATCCTTCTGTTTGATTAATGCTGGTCTAATCAATTGGTGTCTGGCAAAACCACCCCTCTGGTCACATTTTGCGAAAAGGAACAGCTGGTTTTTCAAAAGGTCAGACTGATGCAGGGCAGACTGTGTCACGTAGAGTGATAGATCGGGCAGCAGACGTCAAACCACTCAATGATTTGTAAGAGGATTTTGGCACATTTGCTGTTTTTGATCCTGTTCACGTTTCTGGGTGGCCCAGTGCTTTGCTACACAAACTATATAGCGATCTACACTACATGCACTCTTGCTATTTTGCTTTTATTTCAGTTGCGATACATGTGGTCATTTATTATTTTTGTATATAATTAGGGAGTTTTGCTAATTATTGCCACAATCTTATATTACATACTGTTTTTTCTATCAATCTATGCTAAATTGAACATTTTCTCGGTGGATATATGTTGTCTAAAAAATTATTTTATGTATTTTTTGTTTGTTTGATTTAGGATGCCATGAAATGGATCAGAAGATCGCAAAAGAGTTTAAATCATGATTAATCTGATCTAAACTTATTATTGGTGTCATGTTAAACATTATTTTCCACTAAAGATCTGATTTCTATACCAATTACCATTCAGAAGCCTCTGCATAATTTGATCAAAAATACAGACAACTATTAATATATGTGAAGCTGTGATTCGAGTGTTCAAAAGATATGAGTTCATTTGAAATACATGTTTTGGGTCAAATTGTGTACAAAAATATTAGTAAATTAACTGTTTCTTTTTTCTTTTTTTGTGATTCCTATATATTTCCTTCATTTTGAATTGCATTATGGGAACTTGGGTGACAATGGCTCAGTGGTTAGCACTGTCACCTCGACTGGTTCGAGTCCCGGCTGGGCCATTTCTGTGTGAATGAGTGTGTGTGAATGAGTGTGTATGGATGTTTCCCAGTACTGGGTTGCAGCTGGAAGGGCATGCGTTGTGTAAAACATGGATAAGTTGGTGGTTCATTTCACTGTGGTGACCTCTGATGACTAAAGGGACTAAGCCGAAGGAAAATGAATGAATGACTGAATTATGGGACCTTCATCTTTTCTCTAACAACTTTTGATGTTAAAAAGTTTGAACAAGTTACTTGTATTGACATTTTTAATAGATGAAGTGATATATTATCTGTATTGGAGTTATAAATTATGGTACAAAAACCTGGTAATAAACTGCCAGTACTTTTTAGTACAGTTATTTTACAGACTTTATTCTCTATATATTGTTTCTTATTCAATATATTGTTTCAAACTACTAAAATGTCGGTAAATGTCACTTGGTTAATCTGCAGAGTTGAATTTTTAACATCAAAAGTTGACAGAACAGAGATCAAGATCCTATAATGCAATTCATAACCGTAAATAAATGGGGGAAAATGGTGAATTATGAAATTTGGAACGTTTTTTTACATTGTAATATCTTTACTGTATCTTTGCTGAATAAAAGATTTAATTTTATTTTAAAAAGTTAAAATATCCCATTTTGGTGTCTGCATACAGTATAAGTCTAAAAACATGTAGAGTGAAGGAAAGTGGCAAAATAAAAATGTTTAAAGTTAAAATTACTTATTAGTATTTTGTTGTTGCACTATGATCTTTAAATACGTCATCAATATGCCTAATACATTTTTTGGCAAAAAAAAATATTGTTACACTCAATATTACACTTTTATTTATTTAGAATATATTTATCTAAAATATATTTATTTATCTAAAATATATTTAATTTATGATTTCTTTTCTTAAGCTGCATGAATCAATAACCTATAAATAAACTAAGTATACGGGCGACACGGTGGCTCAGTGGTTAGCACTGTCGCCTCTACAGCAAGAAGGTCGCTAGTTCGAGTCCCGACTATGCCAGTTGGCATTTCTATGTGGAGTTTGCATGTTGTCCTCGTGTTCCCGTGGGTTTCCTCGGGGTGCTCCGGTTTTCCCCACAGTCCAAAGACGTGCGCTATAGGTGAATTGAATAAACTAAATTGGTCATAGTGTATGTGTGTGCATGTGAGACTGTATGGGTGTATCCCAGTTTTGGGTTGTGGCTGGACGGGCATCCCCTGCGTAAAACATATGCTGGATAAGTTGGCGGTTCATTCCGCTGTGGTGACCCCAGATGAATAAACGGACTAAGCCGAAGGAAAAAAAATACACTAAGTATTCCCCTGCCACCAGTTCCTTTTTGTGCAAAAGGAAGACTTTCAAAACCAATAGGCGATGAAATTTGTGTCACATGACCAACCTCTGACTTGTATGTTAGTGATCATTGATATAACCCCTCCTTTACCCTGACCTTTTGTCCAGTGGTGTATCCCACATATTGATTAGCAGTCTCATGAATTTGTCTTTGTTTTAAAAGCAAATGAGCGGTTTGGTTCCGATTCATATCTCAAGGCATTAATCTCTCTCATTTCTTTTACTTTCAAAGAAAGAGCGGCCCTCGAACACAAATCACCCACCATTTCTCACTTGTCGTCTCCATCTATCTTTCTAGAGCTTCTTATTGTTGGCGTGTAAATCAAAAGTGGCGCCCATTTAAGAAGTACGACCACAGTCATTCTTCTAACACAATGCCAGGACAAACATGAAATATACCGTCCGCCTTTATGGATCTTTGAGAAAATCCTCAGTGAAGCGTTCCTCATTTCACCGTTGGCTGATCGGCCGTGATGTGAAACATTACATTTTTTACATTGATTACTTATTGATTGCTATCCTCAGTCTGAAAAAATTAAACCGGGTACGGCTCTGCTGATGCTAAAACTCTTTTAAATCCTGGATTAGTCTTAGCCAGTGTTATACCAGTTGGCTTTCGATATTTCCTGCAGGATATTGACAGCCCACTTACAGCTGCAAAATAATCGACCTTTGAGCACATAAACAATGCTAAGCGTAGCCCATTATTAGAATAAAACAAGCATTCAGTTTCAGACGTGAATTCCCCAACAATAGTTCTCTATCCTCTTACTATCCATACTGGATTAATGTCGTATATTCAGGGTATACGGTTTGATTCAGTTTCGTTTCAATCCTAACAACACGAGACTCCTATCTCTGCGCTCTACATTGACCCTCTGTCTGAATTCGGCAGGAGAAGGGCTTAGACTTCAGGAATTAAAGCTGCGGAGGGCGGCACGGGTGCAGACGGGATTAGGATGGAAGTCTTCAAAGGCTTCCACTTCCAGGATTCTGCTCAAGTCTGGCTTCTCTAAATAGTCCTTTAATTCTCTCTTTCTCTTAAGTCAACTGTCCTACAGTTTAGGGTTCCACACAATTCATTCATGCTGTCCCAACACAAATCCATTAAGTTAACTTAACAAATTGAACATAAAACAATTAGGTTGTCCCCCCAAGAATATCAAACATTGTGTTATTTCAGCTCATTTGAAATAAGTAGTTTGAACAAGCAGCAAAAATAGTTTTTGGAGTGCAAAACAATCACTTTGGATCTCATTTACCAACAGCTCTGTAAATAGAATTAAAATAGGATTGGACAGATACAAACATTTTGGTGTTAGAAGGAAACTCGGGTTAAGAACAATAATTGATAACTTCAGGCAACAAATAAACAGCCTTCAGCACTGGTAGTTTGCTATTAATCTTTAATTAATTAAATAATTAATAAAAATGTTGTCCATTAATTAAATAATAAATTGAGTGTAGTAATTTGAATGCTTTTAATTGTGTTATATTTAGTTTTAAATACATTTATATACCTTAGCTATTTTTTATGATAGATAATTGATGATTTATCAGGGGTTTAGAATCTTTAAAACTAATTACATGATGTGGTAATACATAAATATTCAATTTATAATTATTTTAAAATGTAAAAAAAAAAAAAAAATTGCTATTTACAGCATAAAAAACAAAAAGATATTGACTTTTATCTTACCTATTTTTTTTTTTTTGTTAATTGATGATTTATCTGGTGTTTACATTTTTTTTAAATGAATTACATGATGTGACAATACATAAATATTTGATTTAAGGTAATGTAAAAAACAAATATATATATATATATTGTCATTTAGATCATTTCAACATTAATGGTAGCGTTTATGGTCTATAAATCATAATCTTCGACTTTTATGACTGTCTTATTTGACTTTAATTAGCCTTTTTTGATATTTAGGATCTTGACAGACTGATTCTCCATTCACTGTCATTAAATGGAAAAGAGAATCAAGGGAATTCTTCCACATTATTTACCACTAGGGAAAATTATGACATGTTCCAGAACAACGTAAGGGTGAGTAAAACTCTGATTTGCAATTTTTGAGTAAACTAAATTGTAAAATGTAAGCAAACAATATTGGTTGCAATAACTCCATTCACAACATGTCATTTTGAGCAATTATCTTTCATAAATATCAGACCAATTGTCATTTGTCTTATCAGATCTATGAAGAATAAAACAGATATTGATATATCACTCAAACACATTCCTAGTAAATCCATCACATCCTGAGAAACGGAGAATTTTCAAGTGCTCTCTTAATTTTCTCT
>CAIGQW010056839.1:6684585-6701372 GCA_903798125.1 Danio choprae | reverse complement strand
TATATATATATATATATATATATATATATATATTTATTATTATTTATGTATTCCTGTAGCTCAATTAGTAGAGTAAGGCCAAGGTCACGAGTTTGATTTCTAGAGAATGCATTAACTAATTAAAAAATTTATGCCTTTAATTCAATATAACTTGCTTTCGGTAAAAGCATCTGCTAAATGTAAATTCAGATAATTGTTTTTATTCATTACAATTTATAACTTGGTTTTTATATAGAGCACACTATTCAGATCCTGCATGATATTCCAGACGCACAGTCAATATTTAGTATTTTATAGACTGATATAATGTGCAAAAACGATAAAAATAATGTTTATTTCTTTGAATAATTCCAAATGTTGTTCATATCTACCCATTTCACACAGAGCACGTTTAATTCTATTCATAACTCGGTTCATTGGATCAATGGCCTCTGTGAATCATTCGATTATTTGGATTGAATCGCTACAGTAAAGCAGCTACAGGCCGGTGTAAGCAGCTTGACAGCTTTATCCTCCACAATCAATTTTCTCTTGACTAGGCATGAGGAATATATGACTTTTCAATAATTCATGGTGTTATGCGGCTTGAAAGCAGGAGAGCAAAGATTCGGCCAAGTATGTATACAGAACAAGATGTGTGACAGGCAATTAATATCAATTACAGTAAGCAAGGTCACTGGAATGAGCAGCGTTAATGTGAAATAAACTCACTTCACACTTCAGTGAGACTTACCGGCTCTAATGATGGAAGCCAGTGAATGCATTAGACACGTGACTGGTGTGGTAACTTCTTAAAGGGATAGTTCACCCCAAAAACTCTCTTATCTACTTGCATTTTACTCTCTTATATTGTTTTAACCTCTGTGTATTGCTCAAATTTACTACTCTTTTGTTAGGTTAGTGGATGTTTTTGCCCCATTGATCTCCATTATAACCACATTTTTTGATTGAACTGATGATGAACAGCAAAAATTACAAATTGTACCTCTTCCCAACAGGGAAAATCACCAACAATAAAGAATGCATGATTAAATGTTGTCATGGCTTTGCAATGAAAAAAATGTCATTATAATGGAAGTCAATAGGGCAAAAACAGCCACTAGCATAACAAAAGGTTAGTCAATTTGCCCAGAGTGTATTGTTATATAAATTTCAAAGCATTTTCCCAAAATTTATGTCAAAATAAGATTTGTTGGCAAAAATCATCCCATTTGCTGAAACACAGAGAAAGTTGTGGCCAAATTAAGACTCAAAATCAGCCCAGAGTGGATGAAATCATCCCAAACAGCATACAAGGGTTAAAACAAATCAACTTAAATTTCAACAATATGACCTCAGAAGGCTTAGGGCCAGATTTATGTGAAAGCACAATCCCATTAAAGTGCCTATAGGAGAGGATTTGTTTTCATTTAATTGGATAATTCACCCAAACATTGAAGTTTACTTACCCATAGGCTACCCAAGAAATAGGTTTTTAGCTAAAATCGTGATTTTTGGAAAGTCTTACAATGCAAGTCAATGGCACTTTGAGAGTAAATAAAACATACACAGGCAAAATAATAGTAATGCCCATGTTTTTTGATGATACATTGGGATTTTATGAAAACAGAAAACACCAAAGATGCTTTAATATGCTGTGTTTTGTTAGACTGCTCAGATCTGCATTATAACAGAAGCCTAAAATGTAAATAGTAAACAGCGCTGCTTCTTCATGTAATCACGAGTGGATGAACCAGAAGAAATAATGACATACTGTTTCTTTAAATAAATAAGGTTAAGATGCAAACTTTATGAATGAAACCTGTAACACTTTTACACACTATGGATCATTTGTTAAGCATTAGCTAATAGTTAATTCATTATTTGTTAAGCATTAACTGTACATTAATAGATGGTAGTAAACAGTTTACAAATACAGCTACAAATGCTATTTTCTTGACATATACACATGTACAAAGTGCTTAATGATTGTATTTTCATACTTTCTTAATGATTTAAATTTCATTACTAAATTATGTATTGCATTATCTACAAAAATATATATTTTTTAAGATCATTCAGAATGTGTAAGTAAATGATTAATGAACTATTCAAATTAACATTTATATATCTTATTATTCAGGCATATAGTAATAGTTACTTTGCATGTTTATAAATGCTTTATTAACTCAACTATCCAGTTTTGAGACCTAATCTAAATTGAGGACTATTTATGCTTCGTAGATCCCTTATAAATGACACATTATACACATTATACAAGTCAAGAATACAGCATTTGTAGCTGTATTTGTAAACTGCTTACTAAAGTCTTAATGTAGAGTTAGCCCTTATATACTGTTGGGGATGTTTTCATTCACTCTGGGGTAACTTTTGAGTCTTAATTTGGCCATAACTTTTTCTCTGTTTCAGCTAGCAGAATGATTTTTAGTGACAAATCTTATTTTGACACATATTTTGAGAAAATGCTTTGATAAAAAACAACAACAACAACTCAACAATACATTCTGGGCAAATTTACTACCCTTTTGTTATGTTAGGGATAAAACATCTACTCAATTAAACCGCTGTAAAAATGCATCAGATAAATATTTTTTTCACACTTTTTTTTTGCGTAAATCTGTTAATCAACCTCAGTCCTGATCAAAACTTCTAAATTGCTTAGAAAATTACAGAATTTTAACTCTTTAATTGTCAAATTTATATATAATATCACTGATTTAGTGAAAAAAAACACACAAAATGACGTATCTTCAATATAGCCACCAACAGTAAATTAGGGAGAGAAAAAAAAGAAAATTTAACAATTCATCAAAGGCAATGTTGTTACTAACTGTTCACATGTCCAAGACTGTGATTAATGGTAAAAAAAATCCAGTCAACAACTACTTTTTATATTGAAAATAAGTCATTTTGTGTGTGTTTTTTTCCCCACCAAATCAGTGACATCATTTGTGAATTTGGCAATTAAAGAATTAAAATCCTGTACTTTTTTAAAACATTTAGTAGTTTTGACCAGGACTGAGGTTGGTTTACAGATTTCTGCAAAAAAAAGTGAAAAAAATATTTATCTGATGCATTTTTACAGCAGTTTAATTCAGTGGATGTTTTCATCCCTAACATAACAAAAGGGTAGTAAATTTGAACAGTGCACAAGGGTTAATGCTAAACAATTAATTAAATTAATGAAACAACATGAATTAACTATTTGCTAATGGTTAATAAATGATTCGTAGCGTGTAGTTATTATAAAGTGTTACCAAACCTCACTTAATTTAGCACAGAAAAAATGCATCAATAGCTGCCAGTAGAGAATTTTAAATAATTGCTAGCAGTTTATTGTTTGTTTGTTTCATCTGAAGAGCATAAACCCAAAGAAAGCTCATATCCCTGAATGTTTTCACACATGGAACTCCACCCTCTCAGGGACAGTAAACAGTAAATGAATTTGCTTTGTGCACCTCGTTTGATAAGCGCGTACAATAGAAGGGCAGTGGAGTGGACCATGCAGTGTTATGTAATCAATATCATTGGTCATTTGGAACTAAAGGGGCTGCCAAGCTGCTGACTGAAGCACTGTTTACACGTTTCCTCCCCCCCTTCCTCAGGATGCCGCCAACGGAGAAGAAAGAGACGACGGAGCAAATAAAGGACTAATCTTTGTGGGCCAATGGTGCGGTTTAATCCGAGCCAGTCCGAGTTGATTGAGGATGCTTGCAAAAGCACCTAAGCCCATGACCCATGTCACAGCCCGCCAAGGTCACGGCAAAGTCGCTTATCTCTGTAAATCAAAACTGTCGGAGTGAACAATGGGGGACAATTTCAATTAAAGTGCGTTCGGGGACCACAGAAACACGGTGGAACAAACTAAACCACTTTTTTTGCACTCAAAAGTATTGTAGTTCTAGCATCCCGATGAGGCCAATTAAGCAAGGTTATAATTCACAAATGTGGGACTGTGGGACAAAACCTATATGTGTTTAACTGTGTGATTTAATAATTTATTTTTTTTTGCAAATGGCTAAGGAACCATTTTGTACAAAAGTACATTTGGTATAACTAACAGTTTTTATTTAGAAAGTGCTAGAACATTTAACAAGTAACACATTGGCTGCATTCGAAATTGCATACTACTCGAGTAGGTACTCCATTAGAATTTGAATTTACTACACAACTGTGTGGGCCTCACGGTGGCGCAGTGGATAGCACGTTTGCCTCACAGCAAGAAGGTCGCTGGTCCGAGCCTCGGCTGGGTCAGTTGCCGTTTCTGTGTGGAGTTTGCATGTTCTCCTTGTGTTGGCGTGGGTTTCCTCCGGGTGCTCCGGTTTCCCCCACAAGTCCAAAGACATGCGCTATAGGTGAGTTGGGTGCGCTAAATTGTCCGTAGTGTATGAGTGGGAATGGGTGTGTGTGGATGTTTCCCAGAGATGGGTTGCGGCTGGAAGGGCATCCGCTGCGTAAAACATATGCTGGATAAGTTGGCGGTTCATTCCGCTGTGGCAACCCCAGATTAATAAAGGGACTAAGCCGAAATGAAAATTAATGAATGAATGAATACACAACTAGGAAAAGTATGTTATATATAATATGAATGTGAGTAGTATGACTGAAAATTCAGACGTACTACATCCGCCATTTGTAATTAACACATGACCTACCCTCGTCAGTTTTGTCGCTTCACTCCCATTTATGAAATGTCTTGCGTGAACTCATGGGATAGTATAGTGGATGTGCACTTTAGCATCTCGCCAGAAAGAGTAGTTTATTTGGGTCATTTTTACCTACTCTTTTTCCAATACTATGAATTCAGACATTCTACTCTGCTTGCGTAATCTTTTTCACATAGTTCATAGTATAGAAGTATGCAAATTAGACACAGCCATTAATATTAAGTGCCCCTATGTTGCTATTTACTTTTGTACAGTAGGTTTATATCCATCTATGTCCATAAAAACTTTAATTTTCTTATCATTCGCATTGCAGCATCACCTCTTTACTCACTGAAAGGGGTTTGTTCGAGCCACGTCTCACATTAGGGCATACTACTCAGCTCGCATACTATTATTTACATACTTCATAGTATAGAAGTATGCAAATCAGACACAGCCATTAACTTAAAGTGTCCCTATGTTGCTATTTACTTTTGTACAGTAGGTTTATATTCATCTATGTCCATAAAAACTTTAATTTTCTTATAATTCGCATTGCAGCATCACCTCTTTACTCACTGAAAGGGGTTTGTTCAAGCCACGTCTCACATTAGGGCATACTACACAGATCGCATACTATTAATCACATATTTCATAGTATAGAAATATGCAAATCAGACACAGCCATTAACTTAAAGTGCCCCTATGTTGCTATTTACTTTTGTACAGTAGGTTTATATCCATCTATGTCCATAAAAACTTACATTTTCTTATAATTCGCATTGCAGCATCACCTCTTTACTCACTGAAAGGGGTTTGTTCAAGCCACTTCTCAGTTTTCAAAAGTCAAACTTTCAAAGGTTTCAAACTTTACCTTGAGTCCTTCTATACTGCATCAGAACACCAGCATTTCCAAATTAACATGGGGTCTAAAGTGGTTTCAAAATGCTCAGTTACATGGGTTTTAGATGCCGAAGTAGTGTGGCTGCCACCATAAAAATCATTTATCCTTGTAAAATTTCTTCTAATGGTGATTTCAGTTTGCCACCACAAATGTCTAAATACCCACTCCAGCATGGCATCCTAATAATGCCAATGGCTTTGGCAACATCGCAGGACATCTCAGCACCAGTTTTGCACCAGAAAATGTAAAAATGTGGTGTAATTATCAGCTGTCACCATAGCCAGCCAGATTTGTGTTATTTACCACTATCATATTTTACTGGCAAAATGAACAGGAGTTTTGATATTTTGAGCTGGAAATTCAGACGGATGTGTTTTGGCGCAGGGGTTTCAAACCTTTGTTGTTTGTTGAAAGGTTTGGCCTCAGGCGGAGTGATGCGCTCCAGTCTACTGGAGGGGAACGTCAGCGCTTTCACACTTATCTTTTAATCACGTTTGGCTGAAACGTAATTGGAAAAAATAATAGGGGCTCAATTTATTTAATGCAGATCTCAGCATAACTCCAGACACGTGGAGGTAACAATCGGTATTTGACCCATATCGCGGAACTGATTCAAATGAGAATGTTATGCTAATTAGAATAAAAATAGCAATCTTCCAAATGATCAAACTGTGCTTCGTAAAATACAAAAAAAAATGAATTATGTTAATTTTAGGTTTAATATAATGCTCGAAAAATACAAGACAATCAGATTCCTGTTGTGTGGCTTGTTTTGTTGGTATTTAAAAGCATGTCACCTCCCGTGTCTCGTGGGTTTTTGGTTGAGGATTTACTTCCTCTAAATGGTAAGTGATTGTAATTAATTTACAAGATTTTCTTTGCAAATGCCTGGTGTAAATTATCTCAGTTTGAGTTCTGTTGAAAGCCAGCCGGGAGATTGATAGACAGAACAAACTGAAGGCTCAAAGCAACAAATCAGTACATTTTTTGCAAGCCAGTAAAGCATTGATTTTCCTCAAACATTTCAGTTTAGGGTCATTGTGAACATTTAGGTCTTAAGTATTACAATATTCTGCACAAGACCTATGAGTTAGAGTATTTGACATAATCTTTTTTTTTTTCTTTCACAGAAAAGCACCACCATATAGGGCTGGAACCACATGTAGGTGAGTAAATATTGACAGAATTTTTCATTGTTATGTGATTATAATCCTTCACCATCTGAAACTGACTTGCATCAGCATTCAGAATGTATGATGGAAAACATGTCATGCTTTCTTTTTTAGGGATTTTTGGTCTTATGTTGTTTTAATTAAGACTAAAGCCAATAATTTGGCTTTAAATTAAAATTAAATTAAAACAATAATTTGTTGCATGGGGGCCTCACAGTGGCGCAGTGGGTAGCACGTTCGCCTCACAGCAAGAAGGTCGCTGGTTCGAGCCTTGGCTGGGCCAGTTGGCATTTCTGTGTGGAGTTTGCATGTTCTCCCTGTGTTGGCGTGGGTTTCCTCCGGGTGCTCCGGTTTCCCCCACAAGTCCAAAGACATGCGGTACAGGTAAATTGGGTAGACTAAATTGTCCGTAGTGTATGAGTGTGAATGGGTGTGTATGGATGTTTCCCAGAGATGGGTTGCAGCTGGAAGGGCATCCGCTGCGTAAAACATATGCTGGATAAGTTGGCGGTTCATTCCGCTGTGGCGACCCCAGATTAATAAAGGGACTAAGCCGAAATGAAAATGAATGAATGAATTTGTTGCATAGAATAAAATAGTGATTATACTAGAATTATTTTATATTACACTAGAATGATGCAACTAGAATTAAAATAAAATCATGTTATTATATGTATAATGTATGCATGTATACATTATACTTAATTTATTCATTTTCCTTCAGCTGGGTCGCCACATTGTGTGGCGATCATGTTGCACTGCTTGCTTCAACCTTAAATACCACTTGCACAATATTAAACCTTAAATAATTTTTTTTGCACAATATTTATTCATTCATTCATTTTCTTTTTGGCTTAGTCCCTTTATTAATCTGGAGTCGCCACAGCGGAATGAACCGCCAACTTATCCAGCATATGTTTTACGCAGCGGATGCCCTTCCAGCTGCAACCCATCACTGGGAAACATCCATACACACTCATTCCCACACATACACTACGGACAATTTTGTTTATTCAATTAACCTATAGCGCATGTCTTTGGACTGTGGGAGAAACCGGAGCACCCGGAGGAAACTCACGCAAACACAGGGAGAACATGCAAACTTCACACAGAAATGCCAACTGACCCAGCCAGGACTCACCGTGTCACCCTACATTATACTTGTTATACATTACTCTGTAAATGTTATAAATAAAACTAAAAGAAAATCTAAAAATAAAAACTAGTGCTGTGCAAAAATTTGCCGTGATTAATTGCATCCAAAATAAAGGTTTGTTTTGACATAATACATGCATGTGTACTGTGTGTATTTATTATGTATATATAAATATACACATGTATGCATACATTTGAGATCATTGTATTTATATTTAGATATTAAATATATCTGTATGTGATAAAAAATAATATATAAATGTAAACATTTGTGTAGCAATTGTTTTGTATAGTTTTGTTTCTATGTATGTGTGTGTATCACATATACAGTGGGTATGGAAAGTATTCAGACTCCCTTACATTTTCACTCTTTGTTATATTGCAGCCATTTGCTAAAATCATTTAAGTTCATTTTACTCCTCATTAATGTACACACAGCACCCCATATTGCCAGAAAAACACAGAGTTGTTTACATTTTTGCAGATTTAGTAAGAAAAGAAAAACTGAAATATCATATGGTCCTAAGTATTCAGCCCCTTTGCTCAGTATTTAGTAGAAGTGAAAGTTTTTCACACCTGGATTTGGGGATCCTTTGCCATTCCTCCTTGCAGATCCTCTTCAGTTCTGTCAGGTTAGATGGTAAACGTTGGTGGACAGACGTTTTTAGGTCTCTCCAGAGAGGCTCAACTGGATTTAAGTCAGGGCTCTGGCTGGGCCATTCAAGAACAGTCACAAAGTTGTTGTGAACCCACTCCTTCATTACTTTAGCTGTGTGCTTAGGGTCATTGTCTTATTGGAAGGTAAGCCTTTGGCCCAGACCTCAGACTCAAACAAAAATGGCAAACCTAACTAAAATAAATGAAAATGTATCCAATTTAAATTATTCGGAAAATAAAGTACAGTATTCTCTCAATAATACTAATATAACACTCTCTATTACAAGTTGCCTCTTGTTGTTAGTTGATTCTAATGCACTAGTAAAAATATTGCACTGAATGTCATGACAAAAACAGTGTCTGTGGTACATGATTGAAAAAATAAACAGAATTGAAGCCTAAAACCATAAACTTGGGTAAACCACAACATTATTCCCTTAGATTTGCGTTTCCTAAAGGAAATACCAATGACAGTTCTCTTTAGACAGATGAATTATTTAATGACATTTCTGCCTCCTACATAAATGCTCAGTTTGAAAGCTGTCGTAACATTCAGTTGCAGTGAAATGTGTATGAATTCTGAATTATTGAGCGCTTCACCTTGAGTTAGTTCTCATAACATCAGATTATAATACATTCGGTCAAGTCAAGTCATTCTGCATTACCACATTCTGAAAAGCACATTAAAAAATCTCACACCCATCGATGAGTTCATTAAATAATGAATTTCATCACTCACCACCCACTTCTTTTTATTTCTGGTATGGATTGGAAATGCAGACTCGGCAGTGTCAAGCAAACGTCTGAAGCTCTGCCCGGCGAGAGCAGCGGATGGGCCACGGGACACAGGATTAAAAGACTCTTCCTGACAAGAGAAACTCACACACAGGACAGTCAGTCATTCGTAGCCTCGGGCAGCTGTGTGTTTGTGCTTTTTGTGATTGAGGGGGAAAGACACCAGCTAACAACTGATCTGAAATCCATCAGCAGTTCAGACCGCATTGAGATCTTTCCCAAAGTTTAGATGCTGATCTTGATGGTGAAGTTTCCTGACCTTCACATGACAGGTGATGACTGCATACAGAAACACTCTCTGGACATACACACCAGACACACTGTCTGGACTTAAACTGAAAGATTCAACTGCAGATTCAATATCTCTGCAATTATTAATTTAAAGTACAAATTAACTCAAAGTAACCATATGATTAGGTTAGCTCATATTGCTAGTTTTGTGGTGAACAATTCATCTGTGCATGTTTATAAGAAAAAAAATGCTCGCCCTTGTAATCTTTAATTGAAGTCTCAAAATGCACTTCCTGTTTTGTTTTCAGTTAAATTCTCAGATTATGTCTGTTTAAGGTATTGGTCGTCGTCGCAGTCAACTCCGCTTTCCATCTCAAATCCTCAGACATATGCAGCGAGTCACTGGACAAACTGGTAAAAACGGAAAAGTCGTCCACACGGAGCTAAGCGGTCAGCTGGTAAGCGCGAAAAGGAAAGGCGTCATACCGCCCCATAGCGTTCATTTTAAAGACAAAATGCAGCCATCGGTACCTCTGGCTACATAATTCGCGATCTCCAGAAATGTATATAAGACTACGTTTTCAGAATGAGCCTTTGTTGGTTTGTTGTCATAGCACTGAGAGTTGGAGGGGCATGGTTAAGTATGTTAGCTGGAGATCGCGAATTATGTAGCCAGAGGTACCGATGGCTGCATTTTGTCTTTAAAATGAACGCTATGGGGCGGTATGACGCTGTTCCTTTTTACGCTTACCAGCTGACCACTTCCCCCCGTGTGGATGACTTTTGGAGCAAACAATCTCATGCCAAGTTGACCGCGACGACGGGGTAAATAAACAAGTAAATAACAGGGTGAGAATGTGGTAAAATCATTTCTTTTATTGGATTGCTTTTGAAAACTGTCTGTTGGGTTTAGGACAGTGGGTGGGCGCTGGTCAATCAGTGCTTTTTAAAACACTATTGGTTGGGTTTAGGGAAAAAGGAGCCGATCGGTCAGTCAGTCAGTCAGTCGACAGTGGCCTCTGGTGGATTTACGCAAGAAGAGCAGGCACAAATGGCACTCGCAAGAGAAATTTGAGATCTGAAAAAGCATACACAGTGGCCTGGATTAGCAAAAACAAAAATTGCAAAAAAAAGTAGCTCCTGTAGTTGGGACTTTCCAGAAATGTATGTAGCGGTACGTTTTCAGAATGAGCCTGGGTTGCAACAAACAGAAATGGTGCAGAGGAGGTGTCTGTTAGGTTGATAACTCTTCTAAACCCATTTACTGATCTCTCTGAATGAAATGCCTACTTTACTACATCCAATCATCTCGCAGTAGAAAAAACAAGCCACACCCACTGTTTTCTCATTTAATATTCAGTTTCTCTAGGAACTGTCACAATATGAAAAAAACTAAACAAAATGGTCGCAGCTTCCAGCTCATGTGAACTTTAAAAGTTTTGAATTCCATCACAAGATTACAATCTGCTTACTTTATTGTTGTTTCAATGGAAACCCCTAAAGGGACGTGGTAGTGGGAAAAATACGGGAGGGGATAGAAAGATATATTTTTTTATCTTTTGCATTCTCCCACAAGGTTTTTTGGTTCTCATGGGAAACTTTGCATTCTCGTGCAAAATTTTGCAAATATATTTGCATTCCCTCAAAAAAAGTGCATTCTCATAAAGATACTTGTTTTCTTTCACAAACATATTGGCATTCCCTTATATATAAAAAAAAATTCATTCTTTCGTAAAACTTTTGTGTTTGCTTGCAAAGATATTTTTGTTCTTTTGCAAAGATAATTGTGTTTCCTTGTAAAAATATTTGCATTCTAAATAGTTTTGCTTTCCCACTTAAAGATATTTATGTTTTTCACACAGATATTTGTGTTCCCTCGTAAAACATTGCATTCTCTCTCAAAACTTTAGCGTTCCCTTGTAAAAATATTTGTGTTCTTTCACAAACATATTTGCATTCTTTCGTAAAACTTTTGTGTTCTCTTGCAAAGATATTTTAGTTATTTTGCAAAGATAATTGTGTTCCCTTGTAAAAATATTTGCGTTCTAAAAATCTTTGCTTTCCTTCATAAAGATATTTGTGTTTTTTTGCACAGATATTTGTGTTAAAAATAATTAGCATTTTTTGGCAAAGATATTTGCATTAACTTGCAAACAATTGCATTCCTCGCAAAACTAGCATTCTCTCTAGCATACTAGCATAATATTTGTGTTCTTCCCAAAGATATTTGCATCCTTTTTATAAAACGTTTGTGTTGTCTTGCAAAAATATTTGCATTCACTCACTCATAAAAAAATATTTTGCTTATGCATTTTATCTTAATTTTTTTTATAATTGTGTTTCCTTGTCAAAATATTTGCATTCTAAAAAGTTTTGCTTTCCCTCATAAAGATATTTGTGTTTTTTATACAGATATTTGTGTTCCCTTGTAAAGAAATAATTGCATTCTCTCTTAAAACTTTACCGTTCCCTCGTAAAAAATATTTGTTCTTTCACAAAGATATTTGCATTCTTTCATAAAACGTTTATGTTGTCTTGCAAAGACATCTCTGTTCTTTTGTAAAGATAATTGTGTTCCCTCATAAAAATATTTGCATTCTAAAACGTTTTGCTTTCCCTCTTAAAGATATTTGTTCGCTTGTAAAAAACATTGCATTCTCTCTCAAAACGTTTGCGTTTCCTCTTAGATATTTCTTTTGCAAGGATATTTGCATTCCCTCATAAAAATATTTGCTGTCTTTGCAAAACTTTTGTTCCCTTGCAAAGATATTTGTTTAATTGCAAAGATAGTTGTTCCCTTGTAAAAATATTTGCATTTAAAAAATGTTGCTTTCCCTCGGAAGGATATTTGTGTCGTGTTCCCTCGTAAAAAACATTTGCATTCTCTCGCAAAACTTTTGCATTGCCTCACAAAGATATTTGTGTTCCTTTATGAAGATATTTGCAAGTATTTTTAGGTTTATCATTATCATAATAAAAAAAAAACAATAAATCATTTTATGAATGTTATAATAGTCAAGTCTATTGGTTTATTGTCATTCCGCTACATGTGTGGACATACAGAGGAACGAAATGTTGTCTCTTGCAGGACAACGGTGCTACATGGATTAATCATAAATACAAACACAACACTGTACATAAGAGCTAATATAAAAAACCTATGCATAGCTAACATATATTATAAAATAGAATAAAATACTTAAACTATACACATAAGACAGGCTATACAAGTACTTTTACATGAGACTGAAGGTCTAATATTGTGCAAGAGGTATTTAAGGTTGAAGCAAGCAGTGCAACATGATTGTGCTACATTTATAGTAAACATTGAGTCCTTGTAAGGTGGAGTTTAGATATTGAGTCCTTGATGAGGTGGAGTTTAGATTAATATTTCAGTTATTTTATGTTAAAACGTGAAGGTGGTCTGAGCAACAGGAAAGATCACAGCATCTCATTTCTCACAGGATGTGCTCTGTGTTCTGTGAATCACACAGTAATGAACTGACACATTATAATAGAAAGTAATCTAATAATGCATTAGTACATGTTAGGATGAACACTAACTAACATTGAGAAATGCTAGAGGAGTAATTGCCATTGTTAGTTCATGTTATGACTTTATAACTATATTGTAAAGTGTTATTAAAATTTACTTCCAAGAGAAAAAAGGTGACTGTAGCTTATTATTAAAATAAGCAATTATATAGAGAAGGGAAATGTCCAGAGGGCCTATCACACTTTGTGAAATCAGTGTTGCAGCACAATAAATGCATTGTGGAGGCTAATCTCTTTGGTTTGTATTTGGTTAACAGGTTTTCTTAGCCAATGGGGACTGACGTCTTAATTGGAGAGGATATGCGATTGTACAGCTGTGAAGACTCTGACACTTGCCTCTTCTTCTCTGGTTTGCCTTCAGGCTTCTGGATGATTTAATTCATTGGCAGGTTTGCTGCTGCATTCATGCGCTCCTCCTGTGATGTTTCATTATGTTCTCAAACAGAAGAGCTCTTTGGTATGGAAATAACTTTTTCGAATGGGAAAAAAAATCTCACTCTTTCTGCCTCCAACACACTATACATGCAAATGAAACATGAAACCTAAAAAAGTGATTTGTGTGTGTGTGTGTGTGTGTGTGAAGCTTGTTGAAGTCATGGTTAGGTGAGAAAGAGACACAGGAGACTCTCTCTGGAGCTGCAGATGTGCTGAATTTTACCAAGAAAACTAATTAAAGGTGTTCGCGGGTTGCCAAGACAAGTCTGACCCCCAGTTTGAGGACAAAAGTGAACATGGTAAAACAAAACCATCAATATTCAGGAGGCTTTTGCTGTGTAAACTGGTCCGTGCTGTTTTACATGAGCACAGCTCTATTGAAGAGGTATTCTTACAATGTTAAGTAGGTTAATCAGATGATATAAAATAAAGCAAAACTGATGCATTATTGTGTCAAAAGATCAAATAAAACAAAATGATTTAGAGTATTTTTTCCTACAAGTTTGTGAAAATTAAGCCATTTAGTGGAAATAAAATCATCAGTTATATTGTATTATGAATTCATTTTACAATTTACCATTATTTTTTATTATTTGCTCAGAAAATTTATTGTTTTTTTCTTTTTCAAATATTTCACAAGTGAAGTTTAATGGAGATGTTTCTAACACATTTTAAAATACAATAGGTTTAATAACTCATTTCTATTAACTAATTTCTTTTGTCTTTGTCATGATGATAGTGCATAATATTTTACTAGTTATTTTGCTTGAGTGTTCAGCTTAAACCACACTTTAAAGGCTTAATTGGGTTTATTAACTAGGCAAGTTTGGTTGATTTAGGTAAGTTATTCATTCTGAAAACGTACCCCTATATACATTTATGGAGAGTGCCAACTTTGTCCCAGGAGGTACGTGTTTTTGCAGTTTTTGTTTTCGCGAATCCACCAGAGGCCAATCTATACACTTTTTGAGATCTCAAATTTCTCTAGCGAGTGCCATTCGCACCTGCTCTTCTCTCGTAAATCCACCAGAGGCCGCTGTCGACTGACTGACTGACCCACCCTCCTCCTTCCCTAAACCCAACCAATAGTGTTTTTAAAAGCACCAATTGACCAGCGCCCACCCACTTCCCTAAACTCAACCGACAGTGTTTTCAAAAGCAATCCAGAAAAAGAAAAGCCCTAGCGGCTGCCTGATTTTTTTTACCCCGTTTTCAGATTTCACCCTGTTATTCATTCATTCATTTTCTTTTCGGCTTAGTCCCTTTATTAATCTGGTGTTGCCACAGCGGAATGAACCACCAACTTATCCAGCATATGTTTTACGCAGCGGATGCCCTTCCAGCTGCAACCCATCTCTGGGAAACATCCACACACACCCATTCACACACATACACTACGGACAATTTAGCCTACCCAATTCACCTATACCACATGTCTTTGGACTTGTGGGGGAAACTGGAGCACCCGGAGGAAACCCACGCAAACACGGGGAGAACATGCAAACTCCACACAGAAATTCTTGCTGTGAAGCGATCATGCTACTCACTGCGCCACTGTGCAGCCCCCTGTTATTTACTTGTTTTATTTTATTTGTTTATTTTATCTGTTTTTGTCTTACCTGCTTTCTGGAACCGTTCTTTGCCGGACTCGAACCCTGTTGTCATGGTCAACTTCTCTCTGCATCTCAAATCCTCCGACATACGCGGCGAGTCACTGGACAAACTGGTAACAGCAGAAAAGCTGTCCAAGTGGAGGTAAGCAGTCCGCTGGTAAGAGCGAAAAGAAACAACATCATACCTCCCCGTAGTATTCATTTTAAAGATGAAGTGCAGCTATAGGTAACAACTCGCAACATAATTCACGATCTCCAGAAATGTATATAGGGCTACATTTTCAGAATGAGCCTATGCTGAAGTTATCAGTAAGGTAACTTAATCACTTTAAATAAAACAAATAGATGCAGACTCCAAATTAGTATGTTTCTTTGATGTTATTTTTGATCCATCTTAGATATGCATTTCATTATGTGTCAAATGTGTGAAAGAACATATATTTAATTATTCATTTATTTATTTCACATCCTTTGAGGCTACTTTTTAATAACGAAAAGCTTTACTGACAGGAAATGTTTGTTTTTTTTGTCACAAAAGCTATTGTATGGCATGCAATGTTGTGCGCAAGTCATATAAACAGCTTAATAACGGTGTCTTTTTGTTGTTGTTTTTAAACAGCCACCATCTCGGGACACTCTCATTGCCAGAACATTCTGCCAGAAAATGTTTTGTCTTGTACACAGCATCAAGAAGATGTGTTTGGAATGACATGAAGGTGAGTAAATACACTGCAAAATACATATACAAGTAAAAAATTTAAACTTTTGCTAATTTACTTAAGCAAATAAGGTGATTTGACTTTTTAGTGCATTAACAGAATTTATTAACAATATTATTTACATAAAACATGTTTTGCATAGCGCATGATGATTAGATCACAAATGTTATGTCACACTGTCAGATCTATAACACTAGCCATCAAGAGCCTTTTGATCTTTAAGTTTATCCGCAAATGTCAGATATTTCCAATGCAACCTCATCGGTTAGATGAATGAAGATGAAACGGTGGCGTTTAGCGTCGCGTTGCGTTCCCAGCATGCCTTCAAATCTCACGCTTTCACCGGCGAACATTACAGACAGAGCCCATCTGCTGAGGTCAAGCCTAAAGTCACAGCGCAGAAAGCTGAGAGAATAAATTTGTCCCAGTGGGAGAAAATAGAACGGTGTGTGTGTGTGTGCTCGCGAGAGTTTGTGTGTTTGTGTGTGTGTGTACTGTGCTTGCGAGAGTTTGAGTGTTTGTGTGTGTGTGTGTGTGTGTACTGTATGTGTGTGCGCATGTGCTTGTTTGTTGTGTATGTGTGTGTGCATTTATTTGTGTGTGTGTGTGTTAGTGCTTGTGTGCATGTTTGTGTGTGTATTTGTGTGTGTATGTGTTAGTGTTTGTATGTGTATGTGTTTATGTGCATTTGTGTGTGTATGATTGTGTTTGTGTGTGTGTGTATGTTTGTGTGTGTGTGTGTGTATGGGTTTGTAGGTGTGTGTGTGTGTGTGTGTGTGTGTGTGTGTCTGTGTGCGTGTTTGTTTGTAGGTGTTTGTTTGTAGGTGCACACACACACACACACACACACACACACCTACAAACCCATACACACACACACACACAAACATACACACACACACAAA
>CAIGQW010056839.1:6658709-6670585 GCA_903798125.1 Danio choprae | reverse complement strand
GCTAAATTGTCCGTAGTGTATGTGTGTGAATGAGTGTGTGTGGATGTTTCCCAGTGATGGGTTGCAGCTGGAAGGGCATCCGCTGTGTAAAACATATGCTGGATAAGTTGGCGGTTCATTCCGCTGTGGCAACCTCAGATTAATAAAGGGACTAAGCCGAAATGAAAATGAATGAATAAGGAAAAACTCACTTAATTTTGGCATATTATTTCTCTATATAAACCTAGATTTATATCTAGAATCTATAAATATACTTTTTTTTTGTCTTGTTTCTAGTCCAAATATCAAAAAATTCTTAAATCAAGAAGCATTTTCTAGACAAGCAAAATAATCTTGTGTTTCGTTTTGACATAGGATTATTTTGCTTACGCCATTGGCAGATTATTTTGCTTGTCTAGAAAATTCTTGATTTAAGAATTTTTTGATATTTGGACTAGAAACAAGACAAGAAATCCAATTAAGACAAACACTTTATACAGTATATGGGCTGTCCCTGTGGTTACTCTGTTCATTTTTTCACAACAATAACTTATATGTGAAAACTGAGGGAAAAGTAGTGCAACATGGATTCATTTCTACTTGAAACTGAAATACTGCACTGAAGCAGAACCTGACACGCAAGAGCCGTCATGATTGTCAGGCAGACCTTTAATGAAAATGATCGGTATTCACATAAACACAAACACACAAATCACCAGTCCAGGCAGGCAGCCTTTAAACTGATGCCAATTTGCCTCTTACACACCAGAGATTTATTGAATCTGCAAGGCTGGAGAAAACAACACACTCACACACTCGCAGACCCAGCAGGGGTTAAAATCAATCTGCAGATTAGAGTGAGCCGTAAACAGAAAAGTGCGAGTGGGAGAAAAGTTGTTCCTCAAGTAAAAGTTGAACTCCATATAATATCGCTGGAAAGTCTCCAGTTCTCGGCGGCAGAGGCCTTTAGCTCGCCGTCGACTCGGCATCTTATTTCTGGAGCAACAATAAATTAGCTCTCGTTCAGCATTTCACCCCGGTAGCTCTAATTCATTAGTCTACTTTCTTGTTCCACATCAATAGCCCCAGTTCATTATCTTCCTCTCGCTGGTCTACATTAGGCAATAGCGCGCTAAGGACCCAAAGTGCTGCATGCCGGAAATTGATACTACACGCATTGAGCCTTTAAACAGAATGACCCGTACCTGTGTCGGACACGTCAAGGAATTAACGTAAACCCTGGAATCAAATCATTCCCGGGGCGGCAAACGTGATCAGATTGCAATTTGATCGAAATGCCGAAAAATATGATTCGCTATAATTCGGAGACTGAGGCGCTGGAATTACTTATGTGCATTGTGCAGATTAGAAAAGATGAAAATCTGTCACCCAGGCCTGCATTATCATATAAATAACCAAGAAGACACAAGTGAATATGATCAATAAGGAGTGCATGTTCGGGAGGAAAGAAAGACTTAAACTGAGGGGGGAGAATTGCATATTGATTCTCGGTAATCTTTTACAATCGTATTAAATCGTCATGGAAACAACGGGACAACTGTTGGGCGAATTTGCACAGAAATGGTCTATTTGCATAGCTCTTCTGAAGGCAAACATGCAGCTTATGAATACGCAGATGGGTTTGGACTGTTTCAGTTGCATCAGCGGATGCATTCAATCATCCTGAAAGGGTGTTTTAACTAGGCGATTGGATGGCTTTTTCGGGTTGTAGCGCAGGTCTGCAGAGCATGTTTACAGGGGCTGGATCCTCCTCCTCGACAGACCCTCATAAAAACCATAATCCTTTATACTGACAGGGCATTTTGCTGCGGGGCCTGACAAATATCTCCCCAATCCATAAAATGCCTGTGTAGGTTTTTCCAGCTGGTACAACTAAAAAAATCTGTAAACCTGCAGTGTTTCTCCACGCTGCATTCACAGAGAGCTGCTTGATCGAAGAGTTATTTCATTCTATTTTTCAATATCGGAGATGCTTTTAGATGAAACATGGTCTTTGATGAGGCAAAAAATGCAAGTCAAACTTTAAAGGTTAAATCATCGTATACTTGTAGGAAAAATAAAATGTATACAGTATATGGCTCCAGGGCCTCACAGTGGCGCAGTGGGTAGCACGTTCGCCTCACAGCAAGAAGGTCGCTGGTCGCTGGTTCGAACCTCGCCAGTTGGCGTTTCTGTGTGGAGTTTGCATGTTCTCCCCGTGTTGGCGTGGGTTTCCTCCGGGTGCTCCGGTTTCCCCCACAAGTCCAAAGACATGCGGTACAGGTGAATTGGGTAAGCTAAATTGTCCGTAGTGTATGAGTGTGAATGGGTGTGTATGGATGTTTCCCAGGGATGGGTTGCAGCTGGAAGGGCATCCGCTGCGTAGAACATATGCTGGATAAGTTGGCGGTTCATTCCGCTGTGGCGACCCCAGATTAATAAAGGGACTAAGCCGAAATGAAAATGAATATATGGCTCCAGATGATACACTGAGGTCTTATAGGAAGCAAAACGATCAGTCTGTGTTAAATACTGAATATTTACATAGATATGTACACAGTGTGTACAGCTGAAGTCAGAATTATTAGCCCTCCTGTATATTTTGCCCAATTTCAGATTTTTTCAACACATTTCTGAATAATAGTTTTATAACTAATTTCTAATAACTGATTTCATTTATCTTTGCCATAATGACAGTACATCATATTTTACTAGATATTTTTCAAGACACTAGTATTCAGCTTAAAGTGACATTTAAAGGCTTAACTAGTCAAATTAGGGTAATTAGGCAAATGATTGTATTACGATGGTTTGTTCTGTAGACAATCAAAAAAAATATTGCTTAAGGGGGCTAATAATGTTGACCTTAAAATGGTTTTAAAAGAATTAAAAACTGCTTTTATTCTAGTCGAAATAAAACAAATCAGACTTTCTCCAGAAGAAAAAATATTATCAGAAATACTGTGAAAAATCCTTGCTCTGTTAAACATCATTTAGAAAATATTTGGAAAAAAGAAAATTCACAGGGGGGCTATAATTTTGACTTCAACTGTATGTATAGTCTTTTTTTATTTACAAGCATTTTGCAGTATGGTTATGGTGTTTGTGTTCAGCAAGACACAATACAAGTTTAACTCTAATTACATGCAATCTTCATTTTTTACCCTTACATTCATTCATTCATTTTCATTTCGGCTTAGTCCCTTTATTAATCTGGGGTCGCCACAGTGAAATGAACCGCTAACTTATCCAGCATATGTTTTACGCAGCGGATGCCCTTCCAGCTGCAACCCATCACTGGGAAACATCCACATACACTCATTCACACACATACACTACGGACAATTTAGCCTACCCAATTCACCTGTACCGCATGTCTTTGGACTTGTGGGGGAAACCAGAGCACCCGGAGGAAACCCACGCCAACACGGGGAGAACATGCAAACTCCACACAGAAATGCCAACTGACCCAGCCGAGGCTCGAACCAGTGACCTTCTTGCTGTGAGGCGAGAGCGCTACCCACTACCCACCATGCTGCCCTTTTTCCCCTTACAGTTATTATTTATTTAGCAGTGCATTTCTTTTTTTGTGCTAAATTATGAATCATCAAAAACAAAAAGTATACTTAATTTACCTTTAATAATAAAATAAATACAGTACAGCCTAACAGTGGTGCAGTGGGTAGGACGATCGCCTCACAGCAAGAAGGTCGCTGGTTCGAGCCAGCGAATGTCTGTCATAAAAAAAACTATTGTAAAATTATGGATTTGGTATCAGAAAGTTGCTTGGCAACAGTGATGCATATTCCATCCACCCATTGCACAACACCTTAACTCTTTCTGATTTAGACTGTAATGTAATAACATGCACTTTTTGTCAAGTTGCTTTGGAACGATAATTATTGTGAAAAGCGCTATACAAAGGCACTTGCATTGACTATTCAAAAGCACGGGAATAAGTACAGACACTGAAATGCATGTGGTCAATTTGACCATTATGTCCATTCAAGGATATAGAAATATAGAAAACTCTTTTGTGTGAAATATACACACAGGTAAAAGTCAGTGTACTATAATTACAGTGCTCAGCATATAGTTGAGTACACCCCATTATGAAAATGAATATTTGTATCCATTTCTCAGTGAATATGGGTTATATATATATATTGGTGCATTTGAACAAAACAGATTTATTAAACAGATATATTTATTATATAATGATTTAGTCACTGAACATCTGTAGAAGTAGAAATATAATACATATAATTTCATGCAAAATATTGCAAACAAAAAAAGACAAACTACAAAACTTCAACAAAAGTTTATATACATATATATTTTTTTGCCTTGATTTTTGCGCTTTACATTTTTATTTAATATTTTTCCCTAACGTATAAATTTGGGCTACTATTTTTTGCACTGTTATTGTAAGTTATTTTGTTAGATTAGCTCCAGATTTGGCTTCAGTACTGACTAATCTAATGTATATGCACAAACATAACATTATAGAGCAGGGGTGTCCAAACTCGGTCCTGGAGGTCCGGTGTCCTGCAGATTTTTGCTCCAGCTTCCCTTAACACACCCGCAAGGATGTTTCTAGAAAGCCTAGTAAGAGCTTGATTAGCTAGTCCAGGTGTGTCTGATTGGGGTTGGAACTAAACTTTGCAGGACAACGGCCCTCCAGGACCAAGTCTGGGCACCCCTGTTGTAGAGCATCCTATAGAAAGTATTCATTTAAATAAGAGATTTGTGAGGGGTGTACTCATATATTCAAAGCACCGTATATGGCTTTTATTTTAAATAATTAATAAATTACAAAAATTTTCAATTGTCTAAATGACTGCCACGGAATAGCGTTAAATCATACTGGGATGTTTGGTGAAATATTTGGATATACCACAGCCCTACCTGTATAACTTTTTGCCAGCTGCCACTATGGGCCCTATCATACACCCGGCGCAATAAGGCGCAAGACGTGTATGGTGCGATTTGTTGCTATTTTCAGACCAGCGCATCTGTAATTTTCACATTTTGCACCACGTTGTTTAAATAGCAAATCCATTTGCACCACTTTGTGGACTCATGGGTGTGCTGGTCTGAAAAGAAGGTGTGTTAAGGAGCATTGTTGGCATGTTGCTATTTTGAGGAACTGAAATAGACCGTGCCATTGACCAAATAAAAGCTGGTCTAAACTCCAGCACAGAGCGCATTAGTTATGCACTTATGCGGGTCCAAATGCTTACACATTGCTTAATACACACAGGATGTACAGCAATACACACATATCTTTACATATGAAAAAATTAAAGGATTAAAATGATTATTAAAAATGATTATAAAAAAATTAAAGGACAAAAATGATTATTTTCTACATAAATATAAAAACCACTGCCTCCATGCCTTCTTCATCTCGGGGGGCTTTTTTCAGTTTATTCATGACAATTTGCATTTGTATAATGTTATTATTATTGGCAGTATTATTTATTATATGCATATTTATATTTGTTTTAATAAAAACAAGTTTAGATTTGTCCGCCTGTCAGGTTTTGGAGACGTATGCATCACCATGGGGCATAAGAATAGGACGTGTGTTTGTATTTGTTTTTTGACCACACTTCATTATTATTGTTCATTTATTCAATTGCTGGAAATTAGAACTGAATTTAGAAATAGTTTCGAAACAAATCTTTGTGCTTAACAAATGAAATTAAATATGTAGGCTAAGTTTCCACCTTACTCCACGAATGTAAAGGAGTAAAGTAAAGAGTAAAAGTAAAGAGGCCAAATGGAGAAGGTCTTTATCCTCGTGCTGCAGATGGTCTGTTTAACTGTTCTCTCGCTACTGAAGAGTTCAGTTTTTCCACTTACAAAGTCCGCCATGTATAAAAACACACCCATAACTCATTAAGAGAATAAGCACAACCCTTTTAGACCATGCGCCGGGGACCATATTTTTCTGTCCTTAAAATAGCAAAAGTGCATTTAGACACACCCTTAATGCTTTTGCGCCATGCACTTTGGGCTTTGCACTTAGATTGTTAAAATAGAGCCCAATGTATCATCAAGATTTTATTTATTTTATGATTTGTAAGTGCTTCTTTAACTCTCAAAGGGATGGTAACCCTTGACATGCATACTATGTATCACCATGGATCATAGTTTCATCTAAAAATCTTCTTTAATATTTTACTAAAGAAATGCTTAATCTTAGATAGCTTGAGAGTGAGTAAATGAACAGCAAATGTTCACTTTTGGGTGAACCGTCCCTTTAAACCCTTATCTTGCAGCATTTGACATGTTGTTTGATATTTTGATGGCATGTAATCTCAGTAGGGCATGCGTGAATCTGTGAATATTCTATAATTTCTTTGTTTGATGTTGTTGGGCTAACAGTTTAATGCGACATGTATTATGAATGAAATGCTTTTCACCTAAACGTGACCCGCAGTCTAAGCAAACCTCGGGACGGATTGATGTTTTATCGCGAGCGGAGGAAAATCCCACTGAGTAGACGTGTGGAATGCTGGGTGTTTTTCCAGCTAAATCGCATCTCCTGCAGAGAGTATTAATCAGTCTGTTTACCGGCATCGTTCATGCAGTTGATTGGGAGACAATAGGATGCAGCTCAATTTACACCTAATTACGGTTTTAATGCGTGTTATTAAATACATTGCCATGTCCCAATTAGTAGAAGCTGGGCTCATACATCACGCTAATTGATAACTAGCCTGTGCTGCACTAGTGTCTGGCATTGCGGGAGAATTCCCAGAGTAGCACACATGGCCGCCGAGTGAACGTGTGAAGCGAATTATTGTCATGTTTTTATGGGAAGCACCGAAGCAAGGGACTGGAGAGCAAAAATAATAGCTTTTCTTTCTTTAATCAACACTAATAGACATTTCCTAGCTTTAGGAAATAACCTGTAATGGGGAGATAAATTCAAAACAGTGTCTGTTGGATTCGCTGTATAAAACTGTCCGCCAGAAATTCCCTTCTCAAAGAGAGGAGTTCACACAGGATCACAACAGTCTCTTTTTGTTATGAAACACCAAAGCAAAGAGAGGACACGGGAGAAACTGCAGAATGACAAGGACAAACAAACTTTTATGCATTTTGGCAAAAATGATGTTTTGGGGGACTACAGGACCGTATGTTCTCATAGTATTTCACAAAATGACATTGCATGCATAATACGGGGTTTTTAGAAGCTTTGCGTATCTGGTTCATTTTCATTAGCTATGTTTCCATCTATGGGCGGCACGGTGGCTCACTGGTTAGCACTGTTGCCTCACAACAAGAAGGTCACTGGTTCGAGTCCCTGCTGGATCAGTTGGCGTTTCTGTGTGGAATATGCATGTTCTCCCCATGTTGGCGTGGGTTTCCTATGGGTGCTTTGGTTTCCCCCACAGTCCAAAGACATGCGCTATAGGTGAATTGAATAAGCCAAATTGCCTGTAGTGTATGAGTGTGTGTGTGTGAATGAGTGTGTATGGGTGTTTCCCAGTAGTGGGTTTGCGGCTGGAAGGGCATAAAACATATGCTGGAATAGTTGGTGGTTCATTCCGCTGTGGTGACCTCTGAAATAAAGACTAAGCCGAAGGAAAATTTATGAATTTTTATCGATCTAACTATATTTATGCACACTTTGGAATATCGCCAAAAAATGCTTAATGGAAACAACAAGATGCGCATACATTTTGTTAATGTGCATAAAGATATATTTTTATTTGATAAGAAGTAATGTGCATAAAGTATGATGGAAACACATTTACTGAATGAATTCCAGCACACGCATCAAAAAAGTCATGTGATTTTGTTTTAACAGATCATGTCATGGGATGCCTTTAAAGACAACCTGTTGTGCAAAAATCACTTTTATAAGGGGTTTAAACACAGTTGTGTGGCAACAGTGTGTGAATATAGCCAGCCTCTAATGGTAAAAATTGATGAATTATATTTTTTATATTCACACTTCATAAAAACACTTTGATGGACATTCTTCCTTTGTGCATGTCATCAGAAGGGGAAAGCCCCGCCCATTAGAGACTATCTCTCCCTCATTAGCATAAACAGCCATGAGTAAGAAGCATCTGTTTTGAATCTGCTGCTACTCTAACGCATAGGCATTTTTAGCTCCACCCCCTTCTTAAAATAGGGCTGGGAGCACAATCTCATTTGAATTTAAAGTGGATTAAAGACTAAAAGGAGCGGTTTCTGACATTATATATGGTTATAAAACATTATTTTTGGGGTATTTTGAGCTGAAACGTCATACACACTCTAGGGACATCAGAGACTTATTTGACATCTTGTAAAAAGGGGCATAATAGGTCCCCTTTAATGGACAAAACAGCAGATGAACCACAATGTAAAACATCTGAAATGTTTTTTTGGTCATTCTAAAATTCCTTTATTACAGTGGTTCAGTATTATTACCTCCCAGAACTGTCTTTAGCATCTGTGCTCCCAAAGAGCATCTCACACCTCTAAAAGCCACTGCTTAGTGCATTTAGTCTTCATCTTCTGAGTCTTCATGATATACATTCATTCATTCATTCATTTTCTTTTCGGCTTAGTTCCTTTATTAATCAGGGGTCTCCACAGCGGAATGAACCGCCAACTTATCCAGCATATGTTTTACGCAGCGGATGCCCTTCCAGCTGCAACCCATCACTGGGAAACATCCATACACACCCATTCACACACATACACTACGGACAATTTAGCTTACCCAATTCACCTATAACACATATCTTTGGACTTGTGGGGGAAACCGGAGCACCCGAAGGAAACCCACGCGAACACAGGGAGAACATGCAAACTCCACACAGAAACGTCAAGTGGCCCAGCTGGGACTTGAACCAGCGACCTTCTTGCTGTGAGGCGATCGTGCTACCCATTGCGCCACTGTGCTGCCTTATTATATACTGTGAGAGAAAAGACTGTGACGTCTCCTACCAGCAAATTCCATTATTCTTTTTAATATTTGGCTCCGGTTTATCAGGAATTGACGATTTTGTTCTCTTTGACTTGTAAATGGTGCTTTATTCGCAAACATTTTAAGAGATATTGCAGTTTTGTCTAATTCGCATCTTTGGTTTGAAACATAGCTATTGACATGTAAAATGTTTCCAAAACGCACATTTTGGAATTTTGCTTTTAATGTAAACATACCCTGAGTTGAAACACAGGGAACTGAATGCAAGAGATAACAAGTAACTAAAGGAGGCAGAGGAGGACATAATCAATGAACCATTGGGTAGCCATTAAAAAAAAAGAGGAAGCAGAAACTAACGAGTAATCAAAAAATCCAAAGGGTCTGTTTAAACCTGGTCACTTTATAATTTTTTTTTCTGATGGGATAGCTATCTGATTGTGAAAAGGACAGATGTAAATGGCCTCTGAAATGCATCCCAGACACATACAGTATATACATATGATCACTCAAACCGCAAAGGTGTGTACCTCAGTCATGCATATTCCATCCACCCAATACACAACACCTTAACTCTTTCTGATTTAGACTGTAATGTAATAACGTGCACCTTCTGTGAAGCTTCTTTGGAATGATAATGATTATGAAAAGCGCTATACAAAGACACTTGGATTGAATTGAATATTCAAAGGCACGGGAATAAGTGCGGACACTGAAGTGCATGTGGTCAATTTGACCATTATGGCCATTCAAGGTTATAGAAATACTCAAAAATGCTCTTTTATGTTTGGTAATTTGAATAAAATAACTATGCTAGAATGAAATATACACAAGCCACGTCAGGAGGTGGTTTCAAGATGAAACTGGACTGGTCTAAATGCGTCTGGTTGTTGAAAACACATATGTACATTTTAATGCATAACGAAACACATCGTCAGATGAGAGTTTGGGATATTTACATTTTTTTTCTTCGTTTCTTTTTTATATTTGACCAGTCATTATTCGTTTCACCTCTGCCCAGAAACACATAACATGCATTTAACAAGCCAGCTTATTAAAATCCCCCGCTTGTGATGTGTTAATTTTTTTGTCGCTGTTTATGTTAGATATTTGTATATACGGTCCCCATAGAGTGCTGATAATGGGCTCATAAATTAGCACTAATGATCTCCATCTTCAGCCATTATGATGTCATAAGGCTGTGAGGAAACACTCTCTAGATAACACTGCACAGCTGACGGACGGCTGCGAATAAAGTGCCAGTGCCACTTCAAGACCACTTGCCCACCGTGATTGTGTTCTCTGTTCATCACGGCAGAAGAAGATAGAGAGGGAACCAATCAATAGCCATTTCACATCTGCACCCTTGATGTGATCTTAATCAAAGGGCAGAACCTCTCTTTCACCTGTCATTCCTTCACTGCTCACTCGCTCAGGTCCGTCTGTTGCCATGGCGGTGAATGTGCCCGTGGATCCTTGCTGCGAAAATACAAACACATATTATTGCACGGCCTAAAAACACAATCAATAACGTTAACTGCTAATGTCTTTTCTTGTTTGTGCACCATGCGGCTTGCTCGAGAGGGATAAATATACCAGCAAACAATGCAATGCATGTGATGAATGTCTGAAATAGTTTTGGGTGTAAAGCGACAGTAGCAATTCTGTCATCATACTCTCATAATGTCAATAGAATCTCAGATATTTATTTTCTCTGAGTTTAAAGGGGACTCTGAGTTTAGATGTGTGGTAACAATGTGTAAATATAGCCAGTGTAACGCCTGGTTGGCGGATGGTGACAAAACGAGACGGAGAATGAGAAACATTAACAAAACGGGTTTATTGAACACTTACGGGAACATATACTGGATGCGGGAAGACAGGCAGACACAGGAACAGACGACCACACGAATCAAAATACCGGACAACGAAGGACACAGACGAAAGGGTATAAATAGATAAAGGATTGATTACACTGATGACACAGACGGGATGAACACAGGTGGAACAGATGAACAATGACGGTGGCGGGAGAAGGACAAAAAGGAATCACATGACAATAACAAAAGATGACACGGACGAACACTGACAGCCAGCATCTAATGGTAAAAATTAATTAAATCAGTTTTTTATAATCACACTTGACAGAAACACTTTGATTGACATTCCCTCATTGTACATGTCATCAGAGGGTAAAAGCCCCAGCCATTTGTGATCATCTCTCCCTCATTAGCATAAACAGCACTGAGTGAAAAGCATTATGGTGCGTTCACACCAGACGCGGATGAAGCAACAAGCGTGAGTGATTTACACGTTAAGTCAATGCAAAGACGCGAATAGATATCCTGCAGAATGAGATGATTTGCCCGAATGAGGTGGCGCGAATGACGCAATTTGCGTGAATGAAGCAGCATGAATTGAGTGCTTTGTGTGTTTAAGTTGGAAAATATGAACTTTAGCGGACATTCGCGCCATGTTAACCAATCAGGAGCTTGCTCTTGTAGGGGCGTGATTATGATGTAGCCCCTGCAGTTGGTGCCCCGAGGGGAAATCCTGCTGCCGACACCAGACAACAGCTCATCAAACTAGACTGGGCTGAGTCGGAAGCACCGCTGAAAGCTTCCATCATCCAGGTACATCCAGTTGATAAACTCACAGAGCTGGGTGCACCTCTGAAGGATCTAGTGGACTCAGACATGCCGCTGAATCAATCTATGCTGTTTTTCAGCCTTCCTAAAGCACATAAACACAGCAACTCTCTCAATAAAATCCATGTTAGCCATTTAGCAATGAAGCTAGAGTCACCAGGCAGACCCGTCCATGACGCGAATCCGTGTCTATTGTGAAGTGAATTTGTTCGATGCATAAATGTACAGATAGATAGATAGATAGATAGATAGATAGATAGATAGATAGATAGATAGATAGATAGATAGATAGATAGATAGATAGATAGATAGAT
>CAIGQW010056839.1:6626136-6651320 GCA_903798125.1 Danio choprae | reverse complement strand
GGGGGGGGTTCAGAGTCATTAGTCAATGTTGCATTCAAAGTGCACAAAAATGTGGACTAAGACCAATCTTTTTAGTATTCTTGCTTTGCTTGTTTGGTGGACACTAAGGTTTGGATGGTATTGTTCGTGTTTATTCATTATGTATGAACCACACTAACCAATCACTCGTTTCAATCAAACTATAGACTGTAGACAAATATATAGATGTACTGTCCGTGATGTTACCTGCACTGAAAAAAATGATGTCTGCAAAATTGTTGCAAACAATTTATGTGTTGAATTTCATTCATTCATTAATTTTCTTTTCGGCTTAGTCCTTTTATTAATCTGGGGTCGCCACAGCGCAATGAACCGCCAATTTATCCAGCATATGTTTTACGCAGCGGATGCCCTTCCAGCTGCAACCCATCTCTGGGAAACATCCACACACACCCATTCACACTCATACACTACGGACAATTTAGCTTACCCAATTCACCTATAGCGCATGTCTTTGGACTTGTGGGGGAAACCGGAGCACCCGGAGGAAACCCACGCCAACACGGGGAGAACATGCAAACTCCACAGAAATGCCAACGGACCCAGCCGAGGCTCGAACCAGCGACCTTCTTGCTGTGAGGCAATCGTGCTACTCACTGCGCGACCGTGCAGCCCTATGTGTTGAATTAAAAAAATTTAATTTAGTGATGTTCAACTTAATTTGTTTGTTTAAATTGTTTACAACCACTTTACCTTAAAAATGTAATAAATCCAAGGAATCATCTTTAAAACATTTTTTTTCTGTGTGTAGGATTCTGAAGAGCCGACTGTCGCCAACTTGGCAGCGCGTCATCACTCATTGCTCCATGATAATCGAAAAAATGCAAATAGGCATGACACGGGAGCAGCTACAGATACCTGGTTGAGTTTTCCTTTTTTTCTTTTGTTTAAATTCGGAATGAAATCTAAATGTGTTCTTCTTATTTGTATATGTATATAGTAGTGCTTGTTATAAACGAAGTATCTGTGCACTTCATTATTTTGTAAAAATTCATTTGCCTTTAGATTTTTCAATCAAATATCAAGACCCTCTCTCTCCCATAGAAATGGCTTTTTTCACTTCTGGTCACATGGAGTGCCTTTAGGTCGGGGCTTATCAGGGCATGTCTCATTTCTACTCTGTCTTCATCCATTCGTCAATCTTCTTTCATCTTGTTAACAACACCCATCTTCCAGCAATTCTACTGGCTCCCAAAGAACGAAATCATACCCGCCTTATATTTTATTTCTAATTTCAGAATCATTTCAAGTGTATATTATGTCACGATAGAGGAAAAAAGGACAATCTTCATTTCTGTTTCGAGCTGTTTTTAATGGGTATTCTCTAGCCTTTTAGTGTACGCTAATTATTGCAGTGCGTTGTGGGATTGATTTAGTGCACTTTAGAACGTCCACTATAGTTTCAGACACCACTATAAATGGTTGTTCCCTCAAATAGTGCACTATGTAAGGGTATAGGCGGGTGATTTCCGATACAGCCCAGGAGGTTTCCGCTTGGATTGAATGCAACCAGTGCATTAATATTCAATTCAATGGTCACACGTAAACAATTGTTTCATTAGTAGATTAGCATTACTTAATAACAAACAAATGTAGCAAAGGTGATCTACACCTTTAATTATCGTTATTCTTTTGCAAATATTTCCCAGACGATGTTTAACAGAGCAAGGAATTTTTCGCAGTATCTATTATAATATTTTTTCTTCTGGAGAGTCTTATTTGTTTTATTTCTCCTAGAATAAAAGCAGTTTTTATTTTTTTAACAAACATTTTAAGGTCAATATTATTAGCCCCCTTAAGCAATATATGTTTTCAATTGTCTACAGAACAAACCACTGTTATACAATGACTTAATTACTCTAGCTTGCCTAATTAACCCAGTGAAGCCTTTACATTGCACTTTAAGCTGAAATAGTAGTACCTTAAAAATATCTAGTAAAATATTATGTACTGTCATCATGGCAAAGATAAAAGTTCAGTTATTAGAAATTAGTTATTAAGACTAAAGGACTATATTAAGATAAAAATATACAGGAGGGCTTATAATTCTGACTTCAACTGTATATGTAACATGAGCAAAAACCCTAAGTGGAAAAAACACCTTTTGTCCAACTTTCCACTCAGGTCAGTAAAATGCAGTGAAATTGTAAAGGTGTGACAGTCTCTCCCCTGATTTGTACTTATTTTCTTTCAAGCACAGTCATGCGGTGAGTGGGATTTATGGAGCCTCTGCATGAATCAAAATTATCGTGAGAAAGAGGAGCCATTACGGTGACAGTGTGTGAGGCGCTTTTGACTGATCCATTAACGCTGGAACTCACACCATGATGTGAGGTTTAACGAGACCATCTCCATGCCAGGGACCGGGCCTTCCAATAAAAGCACACAGGTGAGGATAAAAAAAAAAAAGAAAGACAAATTTAAACAGGGTACGAGAAGCAAATTCAGCCGAAATCGAAAAGCACAACCTAATATTCAAAGTCTGTCATCTAACTCTCAAGCGATTCCGTGTTTGTCTGCGATTTTCCCCCGTCTTAAATTCAGATCTGACAATATTTCCATTTAATACCACAGTTCCCTTCTCCAGCTGGCATAAGTGCAGTAAATGAAAGAAAGGCTTCACATAGTCGCATTGCACTTTTCTTCAAAGTGCCACGAGAGCCCAGATGGAAGAGATCTTGTATTTTGATTGAAATCATCTCATCTCGGCCCATCTGTTTGCTTCCAAGCCTCAACCTCCAGCATGTGTTGCCTTATGCTAGAGAAAAACTCTAAAGATTGTCGCAGAATAGTTTATTATACCTCATGTTTTGCCAAATTAGAACATTTAAATCGACTCAACAAGGTTGCATTTGGGAACCTAAGAATCAAAACACATCGATTTCTTGCGTCCAGCAGGTTGTTGTTGTTGATGGAGAACTTGGGTGTCATCTCCATGGACACTGTCGGATTGAAGCCCATCGAGTCATCTGCAGTGAGAACTTAGCCGTCTCACCCTCTCCCACTAACCAGCTGTCTAACCAACAGCATGAAGCCACACTGAATTGCTTTCATTTTTGCAATGCACGACATGAAGCTTTTAGATGGAAACTTTGTTCCTGCAGAAAAGGCCGGGAAATGAGAATTGTGTTTTTGAATGAACTGGGGTATAGCCTGTGCAAATATCAGCAGGGTGACAACATACTCTTGCTCTCTGAGCAATGCATTTCGTTAGCTTGGATCTCTGGTTTTGATGGCGGCGGGGAGCATTTCAAAGCCTTAGGAAAAAAAACGAACATGACGGGGACCGCAAATCTGTTTGGAGGTCCATTCTAGCCCCAATCTGACTACTATTGTAATGCCCTTGACTGGTGTTTTTACCAACTGCTGCTCTGCCAGTCTGTTTGGCAGTTTTTCAAATTGTTTACATGCATGCAAATGAGTTTTTTAAACATCCCAAATAACCTTTCGTCCACTCATAATCGCATGACATCAATAACTGTCATTGAAAGCCTGAAGAAACAACTCACTCAGCGATGAGCATCAGAATTATTTATTTATTGGGACTTTTTCCTGGCACTCTTTATTAGGTTCATCAGGAGAAATCTCTCCCTGAGAGACACAGCATTACTGATGTTCGCACTCATCCATCATCGTGGCTTGACAACGCGAAAACACTGAGACCTTGAAAGTAATTGCTCAATAATGTAGTTACAGCTGCCTAATATGAGGGACTCAAAACTGAAGGACTGCGTCAAGCTCAGGGTGAAGCTCCTGATGAAGGTTTTAATCACAGACGAGGACGGCGGTGCTCAGACTGACCTGCCTTTGGGGTCGGCAAACATTAGACGGGATGGAGTGTCTCTCTATGGTGTCAGATGAGGTGAGTGGCGGCGTATTGGAAACGACGGGCGTCCCTCCAGTCCCTTTGGACGTGACCCCACTCCTACAGTGGTCAGCCCTGGTAAATGTATAGCGTGGGTGGCTGGAGCACAGAGGTCTGTTTAATTCTGTGTGGATCGCTTGGTTCTGCCAATGAATGACAAGTTTGTATCCCTAAATGCCAAGTATCTATAAATGGGTTTATAAGTTTATGTTGTGGACAAAGGCATGAGGGAGTGTGAATGACTGAATGCAGAAGTGAGAATAAGTTTTAGTTCAAATTGCATATTCAGTTCAGCAGTCATGCTTTTAAATTAGGCCCTGTACGTCTATGATTAATTACCCTGCACACCCACTGCAATAATGGAAAAAAACATTTCATGAATTAATCTAATGTGGCCATATTTTTCGATTAGAACTAATAAAACTGTTCCTGCAAGGAAACGCGTGATATAGACCACACAATTCAGTATGTACAATACCGAAATGATGATTAACAAATAAATCTGACTTTTGTGGCAGTTACAGAGAAATCACAATGCCAAAATCACTATCAAATCTTGAAGCTGATTGATTAAGCCAACACTTGTGATTAACTAACATTCAGTGCAAGTGAATTATACAACATCACAAGAAATAAACCTCACTTTACTATGGTGAATATATATGCTTTCTGTGTATTGCTTGGATATGAGAAAAGACAAAAATTCATTCATTCATTCATTCATTTTTATTTCGGCTTAGTCCCTTTATTAATCTGGGGTCGCCACAGCGGAATGAACCCCCAACTTATCCAGCATATGTATTACGCAGCGGATGCCCTTCCAGCCACAACCCATCTCTGGGAAACATCCATACACACTCACTCATTCACACGCACACACACACACTCATACACTACGGACAATTTAGCTTACCCAATTCACCTGTACCGCATGTCTTTGGAATTGTGGGGGAAACCGGAGCACCCGGAGGAAACCCACGCAAACACGGGGAGAACATGCAAACTCCACACAGAAATGCCAACTGACCCAGCCGGGGCTCGAACCAGCGACCTTCTTGCTGTGAGGCGAATGTGCTATCCACTCCGCCACCGTGCTGCCCCAAAAGACAAAAATGTTCAATAAATTTCTGGCAGTATTAATAATATATTGATAATATATTATTAGAATAACTGTAGATTGTAGTTTTGTCTCATTTTTCAATTCTGATGTAGCCTTTCTTCTGCTAGCATACAATTTCAGATGCGGCCAATATGATTAGAGAAAATATACTTTATTATTAGTTTTTAATTACAGTACAATATGAGATGTGGATGAATAAATGTATTGATCACAATGCAGGGGGGAGAGGGTTCGGGTGGTCCGGAAGACACCACCCCACTGACAAGTTCCAGAATTTATCCTATTTTGACTGCTACGCCATCATAAATAGTGAAAATAAAAAAGGCTTTAGGACCAAGTGGAGTCATCTGTTGGCTGTTGCTTCGGTGTGACTTCAGCTAATCAGTTTTGCCCAACGCTAACAAATATTTTTCATAACATCCAGCTGTGCAAGAAAACATACAATCTGACATAAGAGAAATCATCTTTCGCTACTGTACTGTTTTTTAAATAGAGAAAACATTTTACAAGTAACCTTTATTTTAAATCTTGGACCTTATTCTTACTATTTTGGCTATTGTTGTTATCCATGAATTTTCAAATGCATTTTTTTTACAAGAGATGCTAAAAAAATGGTTACACTCTACATTGTTCATTCATTCATTTTCTTTTTGGCTTAGTCCCTTTATTAATCTGGGGTCACCACGGTGGAATGAACCGGCAACTTATGCAGCACATGTTTTACGCACCGGATGCCCTTCCATCCATACATACTCATACACTACGGACAATTTAGCTTACCCAATTCACCTATACCGCATGTCTTTGGACTTGTGGGGAAAACCGGAGCACCCGGAGGAAACCCACGCCAACACGGGGAGAACATGCAAACTCCACACAGAAACGCCAACTGACCCAGCCGAGGCTCGAACCAGCGACCTTCTTGCTGTGAGGCGATTGTGCTACCCTCTGCACTAACGTGCTGCCCCGCTTTACATTATTATTATTATTATTATTATGTTTTAATAGCTTTTTATTCAAATAACCAAATTCTGACTGAGGAAAGTTGAATGTGCAGGACAGTTTGTTATTTGCCTAATAAATGACATTAAGCTGGTGTTTTTAATTTAAAACTTTAACAGATTCCATTTGTTTTTGTAATGATATATGACGTAATAAATGTGTATTTTAAAATATATATTTTTTCATATTTCTTCCTTTTAAATCTTTAGGAAATATTTTTGGTACATCAAAAGGTGTGGTTGATGACCATCCCACAAGCTAATCCAGCTAAAATAGTGCTTAAAATGTCACCAAAATACAGTGTTTAAATCTCATAATTACATAGAAAATGAGGCGTATAACTGCAGAAGAGCTCAAATATGCATTTACTCATTTCATTCTGACCTCACTGCCGAATTAAGATGCTTGTGCAACTTTAAAGTCATTCATTCATCCATTCAACACGGGGAGAACATACAAACTCCATACAGAAATGCCAACTGACCCAGCCGAGGCTCGAACCAGCGACCTTCTTGCTGTGAGGCGATCGTGCTACCCACTGCGCCAGCGTGAGACCCCTTTAAAGTCATAACATATGTAATTTTACGTTTCATTAAGACTAAACTAAACTGAAATGACAAGGGGTGCTCGCAAAAACCTGTAGGTACCTGTAAATAATCGGCACACATGTATATTGTTAGTCTCACCGGCATTAGTGCATGGAGGAGGAAACAGCCGTTAGCTAAAGAAACCGGATGTGATTAATGCGCGTGGCTTTAGTTGGCGTGCAACTTCACATTAGCTGAAGCATGTTTTTTTTCCACGCGGTTTTTCGGTCAAGTATGATTAGTGATTGGTAATTTGTTATATTTTCCCTTAAAGAAGCAGATTCATAACATGTTTATCTGCTAAAAATACCTTTGACAACTATTTGGAGTAGCCACATTAGAATTTATAGCCCACACATATATATATGTCGAGTTTATTTATAATATTTTACATAGTATAACGTTCGAACCTGTCTGTTAAATCAATAGTTGATTGTAGCTATTTTGTAGATTCTCATGTAGCCGTAAATCTGATGGAAATATGCAAATTACATCTATGACATACAATGTTTGGATTTCGCATATATAAAATAGGCAATATGTCATGCAACTTGTATTTCAAAATATTGCAAAAATGTTATTTACATATATTTTTCAACGATTGGAATTACAATTGCATATACATTACATAAATTATTATATAAATTACAACAAATATATTAGCTATAATCTGATATAGTCTCTCTGCATGTATGGCCATATATCAGTTTTCCGTATTATTTCAGTTGAGCAGTTCTAGAAAGCATGTGAAGACATTTCCTTATGCAATACTCGCAGTGCAACAATGAAAAAAGAAAGTTTAGTGGCGCTGCGGTTCAGCTTTAGGACCCTGGGAGGCAGAGCGCAGTGACGGACAGCGCGCGGTGAGATCTGCATGCCTTACCGCACACGCACCGCATCAGCAGCGGGTGAGAACGCTGCAAAAGGCACTGTCCGCCGGTACACTCTCCGGTGCTCATCTCGCTCTTTTTCTGTGTGTCTGAACTGCCATAAATTAAACCCAGTCCTCGTTTCCCAGCGCATCTCAATCCCGAAGTGCTGAGCATCCCTTGGAAAGTTACGCACGGCTCGTTGGAGAGATGGAAGAGTAGTTTTACTTCTGTTCTTGGAATTATCACGCATCGTCTGTGAGAAGGAAAGAGGGTAAGAGATTTTATATTTCACAATGGCGTTTTATAGAGATATGCACTGATGGATTTCAGTCAACCAGTAATATTCGTTGTATTTTGGATGTCTATTTTTACAATAGAAGTTTATGCAAAGTGCCTAAATCAAAGGGGTTTGTGCATGGATGAACTTTATATTACAGTTTGTGCAACATAGTCTGAGCAAAATTTCATAGAATCCAGTGAAGTGCTGTATTGTGCAATGAATCCTTTGAATTCATTGGCTTTGAAAGGATGCTGATTGTTTCATGCTGCGATGAAGACAGTTGTGTGTAATGAACAAGACTGTACACTGTATTGAAAGTGAAGTGTAGTTGTGTCCCAATGCAGTCAGATTGATATATTGAGCTCAAATGAATATATATGATTTATATTGCATATGAAATAACTGACCTTTATGCATTATACAGATAAATCTAATTGACCTACAGTGGTGACTATGTACTGCGTAATCCAAGCATTTTGCATGGAAAGTATTGTGTGATGTTCTCAGAGAACAGTTGGAGCCTTTACTGCTTATTCTGCAGTACATTGTAAGTGGACCACATACTCTTTGGCTCTGAGATCAGAATTTTGCTTAGACTTGCATTGAGCAGAATGGAGGTCTGCTGAAACAGCGTACACTCACGTCTTATTGGCGATCAGCTGTTTAACCCTTGTGTTCTGTCATTTTTCACAATCTCTAATTAAACCCCAACAGACAGACATTAGAAGCTTTTGCCTGCTTTTAGAACAGAAGCAGAAATTACTTAATTTTGGATTTCTTAAAGGGATCGTTCCCAAAATTAAAATTCTGCCATCGTTTACTCACACTTGACTTATTCCAAACCTTTTTTTTATACTGTTGAGCACACTATTTTCAACAGAACAAAAAACAACTGGTTTGGAATAAGTCAAGGATACATAAATGATGGCAAAATCATATTTTTGGGGTGAACTATTCCTTTAAAGAACACCTTAACTTGAGAATTCAATACATTTTTGGTTTGTCTTACACCAACTTGAAGTAAATATTGCAATTATTCGATTTCAAATAAAAAAAAAAGTATTATTAACCCAATATATAAACATCACAAACTTTATTTTGAGCTATTTAAAGCAGTCCAGGTCTCTCACACTATAACTGTTCTGAGGACAGGAGCTCATAACAAAGGGAACTGTCTTTGGTGCTGAAAGGATGCATGGCTTTATCCCATTCAGAGACTAAAACACTCTCTTTTTACAGCCTGCACTGAGGTTTAAATATTGTTTAGAATCATCCCTTGTAAAATGATATGCTAGCTGTCATCTAAATTAACCTATACTTGAGGTATTAAACGAGGCTGGGGGTTTGTAAAAGCCCAGACGGAGCATGAGAACACTTCTCGCTGTGTGGAAGTGAGAGTCGTCCCCTGCTGAAAGTTTCAAAGAAGAGCCAGGTGTGCTCGGAATACATAAATGGACTTTAACTGGTAACGTCCTTCATAAATGTATGAAATGGAGAATACCTCCATGAATTAATCATCTCTCTCTCAACGTGCCACGTTTGTTTAATCCGGCGATTGTAATATAGTCTTTTGTACTGTGCCGGGCTATATGCCCAAGAGAAATCAACTCGGTTCGCTCTTTCAATAAAGCTGAAAATATTTCAGATTACAAAAAGCGTGACCCGGCACAGTTCATTGTATATGTAATCAAGCCTCAATTAAAATCGATGGACGAGTAGACGCTGAGCTTTGCCATTGTGACTGTTTTCTAATCACAGTGAATGAAAGGCATCTTCATCAGAGATCAACATTTCATTTTCATTGCGCGAGTATGAAACAATACATGCAAAAAAGCGGTGTAACAGATGCCACCAAAGTGATTGTAAAGCCTCTCATGACATTTGCATGTGTGAACCATGCAAGACATACAGTCTCCAAGGTATTCGGGCTGTCAATTTGATCTCATTTAGCATTGTTATCCAGCCAGGTGCTGTAATTTAAAATTCAGCGTTCCAGCACACTCTTCATTTGATGATAGAGTACTTTTTGGTGCCCCCTTTTTTTGCCGCATCTCTAGGGGTCCTTTGGCAGCCCAGTAAAGTGTGACTAGTTTTAAGACCTATGAATTGTATTGCTTTGATTAAAAGCTGAATTCAGGGTTCTGAAGGAAGCAGGTGGACTAGTGGTGTGTAAAATACTATTTCTTGCTTGTATCTGGGCTCTTTAGGTGGCTGGGCCCATGCGTGACCTCTATAATGTCATGTGATTCACCTCAGTGAGTTCTTCTCTGGCATGCCAATTCCAGCGTTGCGCCATAGACAGTGCTGGAACGGAGCCAAAAGTTGCTAGATTGCCATCTCTTCTTCCAACTCATTCCCCCCCTCTTTTTACTATGTTGAAGTCCGCAGGAGGTCTGACAGGAAATGCATGATGGAACAGACATTGCTTGGCTGGTGGAGTTAAAAAAAAAAAAAAAAATATATATATATATATATATATATATATTTTTTTTTTTTTTTAATTTGGCTTGCACTATATGTCCAAAAGAATTTGGAAACTCTGACTTTGTATAAACTCTCAAATCTTAAGGATACAGTTTACAATAAATACTTTCATGTAATTAAATTAATAAAAAATACATTTAGTGTTCATCATTTCTCATACAGTATATTGATCAATATTTTAATGCATTTTGTTGTTTAAAATAACTATAAAAAGTTTCTGTAAGTTCTTGCATTGTTAGTTGAAGTAGAGGATTTCTCATTAAGAGTAATGTATTTGTCATTCAGTGCTATGCAAATTATCATCCATTACACTGAATTACAGTGTCACAGTAAGGATAAGGCAAAAAATGATTCTTCAAGCATCCTGATCATATAATTTATGACAAAAAGAAAATATTTATAAGTGTAGTATAGCTGCAAGCAGTCTTTGTTTTTGCCCAAGCATGTGGAAGTGTCAGGAAGCATCCGAACAGTAGAATTGTATTATTATTTTTCAACATCTGCTGTAATATTATTAAAAATCATATAACTGTACAGAAAAAACTAAACAACACACTATATTCTCTCCCATATAAACTGTAAAAACGTATATTACTAATTTTGGCAGCACGGTGGTGCAGTGGGTAGCACAGTCGCCTCACAGCCCCAGCTGGGTCCGTTGGCATTTCTGTGTGGAGTTTGCATGTTCTCCCTGTGTTGGCGTGGGTTTCCTCTGGGTGCTCCGGTTTCCCCCACAATTCCAAAGACATGCGATACAGGTGAATTGGGTAAGCTAAATTGTCCGTGGTGTATGAGTGTGTATGGATGTTTCCCAGTGAAGGGTTGCAGATGGAAGGGCATCCGCTGCGTAAAACATATGCTGGATAAGTTGGTGGTTCATTCCGCTGTGGCAACCCCAGATTAAAAAAGGGAATAAGCCGAAAAGAAAATGAATGAATGAATGTACTAATTTTATTAAGCATCAAATATTTTTCACATACTTGCAAAACACATATTTCTGATAAATATAACCTACTGGTTTAAAAAAAATGTTGCAAAGTATAAATATTTAAAGTGACAATTAATTAGTATTTTGGAGCTGCTCTTTTACCAAACGTCACCTTGCTCTGAATATGCCTGACAGGATTATTCTCATTTTACTCAGGATTATAAATCAACCTCATTTTCATTTGTTCTACAGTACACTTCTCACTTCTCTTTTGATGCTTAGAAATAAGTAAAGGGAACCCACTGTTGCATTAGGATCATAATATTAATGGTTTGAACAAAATTGATATCTCTGCTGGCAGAGTGTAGGCCAGTTACAAGGTTTTGACATAGCTGATGCGATTACTCCATGGCATTTACTTGTAAAATTTGAAAATAAAATGTCAGATGCTTGAGCAAAAATGAATGTGAATGAAGTTAGTTTCTAAATTAAATGATATAGCAGAGTATTGCATGTTTGTTTGTAGATGTGGTTGTGCATATGGTAACATGACATAAAAGATACATTAGTTGTTGCATGTTGTACTGTTTATAAGCAGCTTGCTTTTTGTAATTCTAATTCTAGAGAATTATGGGAGAAATAGCGTGCCTTCAACTTTGTTGCAACACTTAACAAAACTTTGTTGTTGACAATGACTAGTCCATAAATAGATAACTCACTATCTCAAATCGCCCCTATACCCTTAAGTAGTGCAATATTTGAGGGAAGAGCCATTTGTAGTGGTGTCAGTGCTCCAATTCAGTCATTTACATTCACTCCAAGCGGACTATATCAGTGAATTAATGTATGGAATAGTGAATGAAGTTATAGGGGGCGATTTCAGATAAAGCCACTTTCTTTGTATTAAACCAAATTAACCCTAGATTAAGGTCGCAGAGAGAGCTCTAACGGACTGTAAGTTAAGAAAACACATGCACGCAAATTCTCACAACCCAAGAAAATAGAGAAACATGCTGCAAATAGTGCAAATCACTACAAAATGTGTCGGTGACAAACCCAGCTGCTTCCAGTTTAGAGGCTGCAGTGTTGTCGAAGGTCTGAGAGGTAACCTTGTAAAGACATACACTACTCTGATGTGCTGTTTTCTAATTTACGTTTTTTCTGAGAACATGGCACTTAAGGCGGCATGAAATTAACTTTTTTTTTTTTTTAAGATTTATTTTGGGCCTTTTTACCTGTTATTAGATGGGACAGTAATCAGACAGGAAGCAAAGTGGGAGAGAGAGAAAGAGGGGTAGCTCGGGAAATGCCCTATAAATGCTTCCTATAAACAATATATCTGTGCACTTCATTATTTTGTAAAAATTAATTTACCCTCATAATCTTTTACCAAATACCATTACCTTCCCTGCCCCTTTGAAATGACTTTTCTTCACCTCTAGTCACATGGAATGCCTTTAGGACAGGGCTATCAGTGTGTCTTGTTTCTTCCTTCATTTTATTAGCAACGCTCATCTTCCAACACTGTAAAATATTAAAATTTTAAACTTAACTTAAAACTGTAAGGCAACTTGCTACACAGCTTTTTTTTGAGTTGACTCAACTTTTAACCGAAGTACTGTAGTTGACTCGAGTCAACTCAAAAAAGCAGTGCAGCAAGTTTCCTTACAATTATAAGTCTTTTTTTTCCTCATTTCAGGATAGTTTCAATTAGATGTACATCCTGAAAAAAGGACAATCTTAACTTCCATTTCATGATGACTTTAAAATAACATTTAATTTCAAATAAAATGTACAATTCATCAGATTATTTGAGCTACAAAAAATGCAAACAAGCAAACATGCGTGTTTTCTTAACTTTCTGCATTTGAATGTGTTGTGAGAACTTGCGTGAGTGTGTGTTGTCAAACTAATGAAGATGTTTTCTCAATTTATTCGTGTTTTTCTATTTTAATGTGATTTTATTACTTGCTGTGCATTTGAGCTCTCTCACCCACCATACTAGATGTATGAAAACCTCTTTTACACTTATCTCATGTCCATAGCATGTGGTTTATGCCCATAAGTAGTTTATGCTGTGCTGGTTTTAGGGATCAGGGGTTGGAAAGCAAGAGGTTGGTTCTTGAGCAAAGAAGTGTGAAGATGAATTGTATCATCCTTTTACACCTGTCTTTGCTCTTCCACCACACCCAGATGGCTGCCATGCACCTTGCCACTTCCGACCTGTTTCTGTTGCCCTTTTTTTGAATAAATGTGTGCAATCCTGAGAGGAACGCAACTCGAGCCCTCACGGCAAATCTGAAGCTTATCACTGAAATTGGATTTTAGCCTGCGTGCTGCAGCCAATGGGGACGTGCAGATACGGTCTGGCCTGGACCGTGGGGGTTAAACATCGTACAGTGTCTAAGGGTTTAGAATTGGAAATGGAAATTTTTTGCAGTTCCACAAAAGGTGCAGCACACCGTATGGTCTGCTCTAAGGAAATGACTGGTTATCAGCGGACTTATCGTTGAACAACCGCAGACCTGAATAGCCTATGGGTGTTAATAAATCCCGCTCCCTCGCTCTTTCTCTCCTCTTGTCTTTGGGGAATTGTGGAGATAGATTATTTGTTGCTCGTGTGGATGTGATCAGATGTCCTCTGGGTAGGTTTGCTTGAATTGTTTCCTGTCTTGTAGCTCTGTCCGCAGGCAGACCTGTGTGCGTGTGTGTGTGTGTGTGTGTGTGTGTGTGTCTGTGTGTGACAGATGTCAGAGACCTGGTTCTGTGACCCCTGTGTAAGTGTGTAATCTGCTGGGAAGACCTGACAGATCGTAGCCATCACCCTGATGTAAAGAAGAGCCACACATTCTATCAGCACCTTAAACAAGCAAACAGAATGTTATTTCAGTGTTCACTGGGAGAAATGCCCGGGTAGTTTGTAGAGATTTTCAGCTTTTGGTGTCACATGATCCATCAGATATCAATCTCATGTGCTGATTTGGTGCTTAAGAAGCTCTTCTTTTTATAGTCAGTATTCAGAGATCGGGATATTTCATGGTATGAGTCATTTTATTTCACCAAATAGTCATTAAAATAGGTAGTTTCCAAAAACAAAATCAACAATCAGGCTTATCATACATAAACTTCAATACTTCAGAAATGAAAAGGACTTTTTTATTATTTATTTGGACCATGTTAAATATAGTATGGAATAGGGATGCACAATATTTGATTTTTGTAGATATTTTTTTCGCCTGTAATGATGCCAATGCCTTTTCTGTTTGTAATTTTTTTGAGAAGTGTTAATTCACTGAGATTTTTAATCCCAATAAGTGTGACAGTAGCTTCCCAGTAGACTTTTATTTCAGATTTTATGATCCCAATTGATGCTTTGTTCCCAGATAAGATTTTAACTAATATTTTATTTCTTTAATCTGTGTTAGTGTAACACAGCAGCCCCTGAATACATTTAAGTTACTTTTATTTGTTTTGTAAGTGTCTGAATGGTACTGCACCTCTTTACCTCTCTGAGCATCTCTGTCTCTATACACCTTCATGTTTGCTCAGGTCAGCCGACCTGCTCCTCCTGGGTGTACCCAGGACCAGTCGAAAGCTCAGAGGGGATCGGGCTTTTGCTGTGGCTGCATCTTAACTGTGGAATGGGCTGCCTTTGTATATTAGACAAGCCTCTTCCATTACTGTTTTTAAATCTCTTCTTAAAACCCACTTGTTCAATTTGGCTTTTAGCACAGCGTGAGATGTTGACATTGTATGTTAATTTATTTGTATTTTAAAGTATGTGCTACGTTTGTTTTTACTCTTTATTGTCAGCACTTTGGTCAGCTGTGTTGTTTTAAAGTTGATTATAAATAAAATTTGATTTGAATTGAATGAATTTCTCATGGGGCAGGCACTAGGACCCAGAGGGATGCTGCTTGGGAATGAAATTGTAAAGAAAATGGATTTGTTTTTATGCTTAGTTCACTGAAACTGCAGGAAAAAATTTAGTCTCTTTTCATTTTTGAATCCAAAACATGTTATTTTTGGGGCAGGTTTTGACGAAATGACCCTTTTCCACCTGTTATTAGCCATGCGTTTTCCCAGATCCAGCGGTCAGTCAATCTGTTATAACATGCATCTATATTTTGCATCTTGTCTCTTTGAGACTTATTTTGTCATGTTTTTATTTCTCTCTTATGGAAGTGCTTAAAAATATGGCACATTATGTAATTTTTGCCACTAGAGGGCACATATTCACAACAAACAAAGGCGTCTGATGAGTTGTGGTTTTCATTACATCCTATGAGATTCCTGCAAAAATCACATTGATGGATGAGCTAAAGTATTCAACACTTATTATCATGATAGCATGAAGCAAAGTAAGACTGAAAACTGAAACGAGAGAAACTCTAAAACAATTGCTGATGAGAGATGCAGACGATAAACAAAAAGCAGGAGAGCTTTTATTATGCCTCTGTCCACCCCTGCCAGTTTTTCTGCTCATGATTACATGGAGAAGAAAATTAAGGGGTGTTTCTCAATCTCATAAGTTAAACTTTCTCTGGATTTTAACATTCTTCAAAACAGTTGGGATAATGCAAATACATAAATCTACAAAATAGATTACACTCTTCTAGTGTTTTTCTTTTTTGGATATTGAAATGGTATTTTAGTGGTTGCCAGATATTGTGCATTTTACCTACAACATAACCTATTTTCCGCTGCTTATGTGAGAGAATGCAACAGATTTAGATTATAATCTGTACATCGTTTTCTGTACAATCTTTACATTATTGAATAAAAAATATATTTTATTATTTAGCATTGTTGTTTTTTAACACATCATACATGTTTCAGACCTCATTAGGGGTAATAAATGATAACAGAATTTTAATTATTGGGTGAATTATTCCTTTAACCTCAATGTTAACCTTAGTAGCAATTAACATTCTTGAATGTCACGTTAAAAAATGCATTGCAATGCAATTAGTTGTAAATATATGCCAAATTAATAATGAATTCATTCATTGGAATTAATTGAACAAATGTCGTTTATAATAAATGGAAAAATCCTCAATGAGTATTGTTTGAAATCTCCAAGCTGGCTCATCTTAGTCATTATCCGCTTGTGTTTCATCGTAGCCTTTGGCGAGCCCCACAGCATCACCGCGAGGGATGTGACTGCAAAGTCATCACACTAAGCACTGAGAATATCATAACATCATCAGCACATTCCCTACAAACGCTAACGATTCAGAAAAAAAGAAGTCCCTGTTTTTTTCATTTGTATCCTCAGCCGTGTGGTGTTTCATAATTTAGCAGGTTTTAATGTCATAAAACAGCTTGGGGCTCAGCAGGGGGTTGGGGAGATAATTGGGGTGTTTTTCATCTTCACGGGTTCTTAAATGTGCTTTTTAAGTCAGGACTTTCCTGTGGCCCATGTGAAGTACAGCCAGCGCTTCTCATCTCAGTCTCTGGAGGGGGAGGCGAGTGGGGAAAGAGGGGGCTCTTTTCAAATGGTCACTTCAGTAGGTGCTTTTCTCTTTCTACCGTCAGGCGCAGATTGAAAGAAGCCACTCTGACGTGTCTCATTCTGTCAGGCAATAAAAATGTCAGTTTTACCATAAAAATGGGGATTATTGTGATGCGGTTTTGGCACAATGATGTGCAGTTACGGCCTAGTCGTGCGTGATGATGCTGAATGTTGCTAATGTGTTTATAATTGCAAATGTCTGTAGTTTTCTCAACTCATTGTCGTTTGCAGCTCCTGTAAAATTAGATGTTGTTCTAGACTTCGATTTAATGCATTATGTGGTTGCTAAGGTGTTTTGAGTGGTTGCTAGGTAATTTCTATATCCACGTCTCTGTGGCTGGATCTCTCCTTAAATTAAAATTCGTGAATTAAAAAAAGAAGAAATATATCATATATCTCTTCTCAACTAGCTGATTGTTGCACGTACTGCAGTGTGTCATTTCTGACAACATGTTTAGCACTAAGTCATCTGTGCATTTGTGCTCCATCTGTGCCGGTTTGTGTGCCATGCCACATTAAATGTGCTAAACAAGGCTTAACGTGTGCTAGACAGCTTTTTTACCAGGGTTGTGTGAAGTTCAGAAAGGATTTGAAATGCGACTCCAACCTAGTACCTAAAGTTAAACATTTATATGATTTGAAATTCCAAATTTGTAATTTAATTGAAAAGTCAAATTAAATAAATAAAAAGCCTAATGGATTGATGGACGCATGAGTGGTTGGACATACAGTACAGGTGAATGGATGACTAAATGGATGGGTGGATGACAAACGGATGGTGGATTGATAAACGGAAGGACTGATTGATGCATGCATGGATGTACTGGTTGTGGATGAGTGGATGGAAGGGTGGAAAGTGGATGTAAGCATGGTTAAATGGATGGATGAATTAATGAACAGATACATTTATAGATGAATGTGGTAAATTCTGATTTTGAAGTTTAAAAATGATACTTATTATGAGGAATTTGCTGGAATAAAACTTAATTTCTGAGAATGCGTGCATTGAATTGTTTTTAATAAATCCATATACAGTATGTTATGCATTTAGGATGCATTATAAAGTTTCTGCACATTCTATGTTTCAAACGGTCATACAAATATTGCACAAAAAATAAATGTTAAGTGAAACAGTTGTTTACAACATTGATAATAATAATTTCTTGAGCACTAGATTAAAATCAGCTGAATAAGGTGTGATGCCTGTCAACTTTGTTTGGAGTGTGGCTAGGGCTGGGCTATTAATCAAAAAGAAATTGCAAATGCTGACTGAGCAAAGCGGTGATTGTCATGCACACCTTCTCAGAGAAGCACGCCTCTGTGATCAGTAGTAAATGTCGTCCAAAGACCAAAGGGTGCTCTCTTTGCGGAAACTCCAAATACCTACAAAGAAGAAACCCAAGAAAACAGTGTTGCTTATAAACAGAAGATTTAGCTGCTTTCACTGATTCAGCATCACTGATAATCACACAATTGCAGAATCATCTCACATAAGGATTTATTTCAAACACTCTAATGAAGTTATGAAGTAAGTTTTGGTGTAAAAATAACTTGTTGTTATGTGGAAATTTCAGGTACATCATCACAGTACTATTATCTCATTGTCATTATCATCCAATGCGATTTTGTGTGTCTTGTCAGTGAACTATAACTCTACTGGAGGTTTATTGACAAAATGCATATGAAAATGGCCTTTGATTTACCACCCAGGCTATGGTGTGGCTAGTTAAATTCAAATTCCATGTCAATAATTAACCTTTGCAACTTTCTTTAATTTGCTTTATTTAGCTTAATAAGTGATATCAATAGAGTAAGTCTCTACACATTTTGGTTTAGGGACATCATTTAGCTGTCCATACCTAAATCTACAGCCATGATTTTTATTTATTTCTTTGGTATGCAAGACTCATTCTGCTTGGCTTTGAGTAAATATTGTCATTTTTTTTTCTTTATAATTAACGGAAAACGCAACAAAAAGCCTGCCAACTGGCGCTCGTGAATGTCCTAACTGCTGCAATAACAATCAACTGTCATAATAGCAGTGCATCGAACATTAACTCACAATTGTAAGACAAACACTGCTTTCCAAATCTTAACAAGCCGACTCGCTGCCAGTTTGAGGAGACACTTCGGCTAGTCAGTGTGCCAGTTTGTAGTGCAAATGACATAGCAGTCTGGTTCTGTGATTTATTTATTATTATTTTTTTTCCAGTTTGTTGGCATGGCAACTAGTTTCTACAAAGCCTTCAAACATTGCATACTGGGATATTGTGGTCAGTTTCATCAGGGTTATACTGTTGCATGTTTTGGTTGGATACCACTTACTGTTCACCAATAATTTAGTTTGGGTTTCTGGCTACCAATCAAATCTCCATGTAAATTTCTGCTCCTAAATTGGATCAAAACTCTGTGTTGCCAGGTTGGCGTTTTTAAAATTAGACCCACAGTGATGCTTCAGCATTCATCCTCGAGACGCACACACACACATGCAGCCACATGCTAACACGGCCACAGCAGTGAATCACAGTTTTATTTGAGACAATAGAGTTTGATGTGACAGGTGTGCTGTGCGAACCGATAAGTCATCCATCAAATCCAAACCACTCAACACACACTTTCCTCAAGGTCAGCAGTACTTAAAGAACTACTGGCAGTCAGATGAGAATATTCTCAGCGGCTGGGTTTAACGGCTACAACAGTTTTGGTAACACTTTGAGGTACTTCATTGGTTTGCATAGAATGTCCTTCGTGTCAGTGCACTATATAATAGTTCTGCAAGTGATTTGAAATGTTTAAATGCACCAGAAAAATCATTTATGTTTATTCTGTTGACCGCTAATGGAGAAAGTCTGTAAACATTGATATAAAGGCTCTGATGTACGTTAATGGTGCACCATGTAAGTTTGACACCCAGTGGTTGAACTAGGTATTGCATTCCTGGATCAAAACAAACACAAGCTCAGGTTGCCAGATTGAGGACCAAAAGGAGCGAGTCTGACGATTGAGCCTAAAGGCTGATTTAAATCGTGTTCTATATAAACGCACCGGCACACGATAGAAGGAATATTCTCCATATTAAAAGCAGTTTTTGTTCTAACCAACTTCTCGAATTGATATATTAGAAACAGCTTCGATTTCTTGCAGCTGAACAACAGAAAACTTACAATGTTCACCTCAAGTAAACCTCATGTGCTTTATTCAGTGTTAAATGCTAACAATGTGAGTTTAGATGCTTTTTTACATGACATTTATTGCCATACTACTGAAAGCAGCAGCAGAGAGTTCACCTCAGATCTGGAAAAAAACAAAAAAAGACGTTTGAAATTGAACTGACTCAAAACCAACACATAGTGATTCAGCATGTACATTTAATGATGTTAAAGAGGTTTAATTAATTAGATTACAAACCTTACCATTTCATGAGTGAGTGCATATTCTGTGCTTCTGAATGATTGTATTTAAATTTCTGTCATGTTTCGTCTGGTGTAAACAGCCAAATTGCTTACCACTGCAAATCTCATCATGTAGCGTGTTGTTAGGACACGGGTTACAATGTAACCTGCTCACCTAATGTTTACTTGTAATATTCATATTATTTGCTAATTAATAACCTCATGTGGAACTCTTAATCTGCATCTCATTTTTGAGTCTGCTACTGTCCACCGGAGGTTGCCTTTCAGTCACGGACGCATGCTTTGAGAGACTTTCTGAATGAATGAATGAAATATGCTGTTTTCCATCAAGGCAACCCGGGGTGCTGAAATATAATTGGCTAAACTGGCATTGGGCGGGTTAAAATAACCAAAACAAAGACAGTCGTTCTGGCACAGAACGCCCATTTTCAAAGCAGAATAACTGACTTCAGCATTGTTTTTCAGACAACCAAGAACTTACAAAAACTTACAGCACCTTTAAGCAAAATTGAAGAAACATTGTCAGGTCAAAGAAAATATTATTAAGAGATTGTTTCAGGAGTCTAAAACTGCTTGGCAAAGTGGATTTTCTGATAAAGTCTGCTCTGTATAGTAAACAACACCTTTAAATTACCATTGGACTGTCTCAGTTGTGTAGTGTGGCTCTCGGTCTTCACCTACTTGGAAAAGTTCAGTTAATTACTAATTTTTAGGTTTTTTTTAGGTGTCTGCGAAAGGAATTATTTCATAATAGAAATGAAGTAATGCTAATTAAAACTGAAAATGACACTGTTTTTGTTTTTTATACTGTAAAAAGCTGCTTTCATTAAAACAAAACATTCTTTATAAGTGAAAGTAACTTGACTTGACTAGAGTGGTGAATTGCAGAGTTTGTGCATCCATCCACATCTTTATGATCAGGTGCTTTCTTAATCACCGTTTTCTCTCTTGTTGTGTGTTTATTATGTTGTAAGGTGGTAAGAGCACTGCACATATTTTCATTTTCATCTAAATGCTGCTCTCAGCAGTGTGAGTGCTGTCAGGATGTTAACTAAAAGTACAGTAGTCAACATTTGGATCAAAACCTTTCATCAAAGTTGCCCTAGAACAATTGAACAACACCCATTCTTGTCATTTTTGAACATTTTGGGATCCACTTCAAATGCTGGCTTCTGCAAACTGCTGCTTGTGTTTATCAAACAACCTTTTACCTCTAAACAAAAGAATTGCTTAGTATATTGTGCCCTAAAGGACGCAATATACATCAAATTCATTTCTATTTTATTCCTCTTTTGAGGGCAAACAGAAGATCTAAAAGGATGGGGCGGCAATATATTGTTTTTGTACATTCTGACACCCTACCCTGCACCCTGCTCACGTATAAGCCTTAACACAACAAGGATGGCGGCTATAAGAAAAGAACAGGTTCTGGCATCTGGCAGTAGCATTTATCTATTCAACGGCATAGAAAAGAAATTGAACAAGCGGTGTAGATTGTATGTGTCCACTTAATGAAAACAGAAGGAATGATTGTGGGTTTGCTCTTTTTATTCAGCAAATGTAGTGTACAGGTGAAGTAGGGCTGCACGATATTGGAAAAATTGAACATTGCGATATATATATATTTTTCTCTGCGATATATATTGCGATATAAATATAATTTCACCAGGTGACTTAAACAGATCTATTTTGCAAAGTCATTACTTTAGATTGATTGGGATGATTTTGTAGGGGAGTTAATATATACATAAAATAAACTACAGTCATAAATATACACAATGGAGCAAATGTTAAAGTGAAATAAATGTTTTTTCTGGAGAGAGTAACAGAATTCAACTACAGAAATTTAATTATTAAATGTAAAATAACGCTGCATATTCTTTATCATATAAATAATTCAATAAAATTAATCTTTATTAAACTTCTTTATGCAGTACTAAAATGTCTAAAACTCTCTTAAAATGCTCACACAGTCACAAGCCTTAAAAACACACACAGATGATAAACTTTCACTCTATTATGGTTCAATTCTGCAGCGTCTCCTCAGATCTTGTATGTATTGACCTGTGGTTTTTGATCATCTATAATCCCAACTCAACATTCCATATCTTGTGATGAGACTATTGCGGACGTACGCATTGCGATATCAATGTTGAAACGATATATTGTGCAGCCCTAAGGTGAAAATACTAAATTTTTCATACTTTTCATACAGAATGTGCACCACACAGTTTTACCTGATCTCCTGAATGTGGTATCATCGTATTTAAAACATACAAAAATGCACAGAAAACTGAGCGATTGTACAGGTGCAGATACATCTGTACAAGCTCTGCTATTCGACCGTCCATGGAATGAGAAACAAATTTGTGGGGGAAAAAATTGCACATCAAGGAAGGCAGATTTCCAGAACACACCCACTGACTGCGTAATCGCCACCCACCAATGGTAGCTCAAAGGTGTTTAGGGGCCAAAATGAACCCAAAAAGTTTACTTCAGTGAGCTATTTCAAATTGCTGAAACAAACTTAAATTGAACTTCGTTTTGGCCAGATTTTATTCAAAATGATGTAATTTCAATTCATTTTTTAATTTCATTTGAAGTATATCATGGCCTTTAAAATGGGATAGAATGCCCTATAAGGTAAATTGAATTTATTTAATTGGGAATACTTGATTCTTATTGGTTAGTCAACTTTCTGACCAAAATAAATGAGTTTATTGAAGGTTACTGTATAACTGACCACTGTCTGCTTGTGACTGATATCTCAAAGCAGTCTTTTTTCCTCTCACACAGTAAAATCATTTAAACTCCGATCAATATTTTGTGTCCATTTACTTATTTATTTATTTTTTGCTCAGTCAAGCAGATTACCGTACAGTCATTGGGTCATTACTGCAAAATAAATCCCTTCAGGGTGATACAAGACATTTGATTTGTGATTTAACACCAGCTGACTGTGGTTTATCTCTAATAAAATTACCGAATGGTGGGCTACGATCTTAGCAACTTTTTAAATACAACTGTTCAAACTAAAATTAGTTTTCACATAAATGTTTTTTTTTTATTCAGCATAGCAAGCATGCATAAACTCGATTAAAAGAGACAGTGAGCACATTTATCATGTAACTAAATATATACATGTTTTGTCAAATTGTTGTTATCATAGAGAAATAACTCTAGCTTGATGTAGAAGAAAGCTTCAGCCTTCGAGATCATTTGAGACCAAGAATAAAGATAAAAGAAGATGAATTGAGCGCCACACATGCACATCACAGTGTTCATTCTGTTGAATATGGGTGCTTAGGTTATTGATGCCATCTGTCAATAACGTACATGAGTGACTGATTGACTTGGAAATGTTCTCAGGCAATTTGCATGCGAGTTTAAATCAGAGGCTAACAAAGGTTTAGGGTTAAAGGTCATGTGAAGATTGTGGGTGGAAATTGTTATTCTATCCATCTTTTGGCTCAGGCACAAGATGTCCCGGACACTTCCAATATTTCTCTTTTCTCACTTAATGGCACATCACATGACACTTACTACTCAAAATTTGTCATTATAATGAATGTTGTGCTGTCTGACAAATAGTTCACTGCCCTGAGGTTCTGGACAGACGTCAATTTCTGTTTGTTAATGGCTGGTTTTAATGTCCCCCCTCTCTGTCTCTTTCCTCTCGGAGCGAACTGATGGGACCATCCTGCCATTTGTCTGTAATTACCCCGGTGTACATCACCCAACCTATCCCAGCAGGCTCTGGCAGATATGCTATTATTTTACTACTGGCCACAGCCTCCCCCCCTCTAGACAGCGATGTGTGTTTTTGAGAGACACTTTTGTAAACAGTCCAGTGGTGTCACATAGCCAGACTTTCGACTAGTGACATTTAGTCTGGCTCACATCGGGGCTTAAGGCTGATGAGAGAATGGCAAACAAAATGGTTTAGTAATAGTGACCGCAGAAGGAGAATGCAATGGGATGAATTGGTCTTAAAGAGATAACAAAACATTAAAATTCTTTACCGTCATTTTTTTACAAACCTGTTTGACTTTTTTCTGTTGAATACAAAACAAGATATTTTGAAGAAAGCTGGTAAATGCTAACCTTTAACCATAGTATTTGTTTTTCCCACTGATGTTGTCAGTGGTTACTGGTTTTCAGCTTTTTAAAAAATATCTTCTTTTGTTTTTAACAGAAGAAAGAAACTCATAAAGGTTTTTAACCACTTGAGGGTTTGTAAGTAATTTTTTTGGGGGAGTAAACTATATCTTTAAGCTTCAATAAAAAATAACCAATATAGAACCAACAAAAATGTGCTAATTTTTCAGTATGTGAATAGTTTTTGATTCTGTAACTTACACAACAACAGTGTAAGGAAATTGACAACTTCTTTGCATTTGGTGAATGTCAATTTGGGTTGGGGCGATGTTGACCAATCTGGCATTGTACGATGTCTAATGTGAAACATCACGATGGACGATTGCATCGTCGTCGTAGGCGGCGGTGAATTAATTATTGATAAATAATAATTAATTCAAAACATTCATAGCCTACTGTTTCAACTACCTGACCCGCATGGTCTTTGTTTTACCTATAAGTAATCATAAATAAATAAAGATAAGTTACAGACAAATACCACCTGTCAATCACTTTTTTCCGTGGAACTCTGGCATGAATAGGCAGTGATCTGTGTCGTTATAATGGCGTCGACAAATTTGGTTGGTAAAAAAGGTGCACAACCAACAGGAACCAACCAACAGTATCTGAGGTTTTCGATAATATTACTAAGTACAAGCGTGAAAGTGAAGGATTTAGGCAGTATGACACTGTGACACAATACCTGAGAGATTCAAAACACAGAAGAGTCGTCAGATAGAGTCAAGATTAATTAAATATCACGTTTAACAACTAACGTTATAGTGAGACGCAATCCAGCGGTACATCCTTGATAAACTGTCCGACGTGCACTGATCTCTGGGGTTTTGTGCTCAAAGCACCCGCTGACTGCCTGGAGCTCAGACGTGCGCATATGCTGGTGTGTGTGTGTGTGTGTGTGTGTGTGTGTGTGTGTGTGTGTGT
>CAIGQW010056839.1:6607193-6625736 GCA_903798125.1 Danio choprae | reverse complement strand
TGTGTGTGTGTGTGTGTGTGTGTGTGTGTGTGTGTGTGTGTGTGTGTGTGTGTGTGTGTGTGTGTGTGTGTGCGGGCGGGCGGCTGTTTGTTGGGGTAAAGAGTTGGCCTGCTGCTGTGTCTTTGTAATTGAAAGCAGAAAGAGAAATAACCCGGTGGAACATTAAGCAGGACGCTCGCCTCTGGACACGTCTAATGCACTCATTGAGAGCTGGACATAAGGAGAGATGTGACGAATGAAGAGGGCAGAGGTCATATGATGTATATCTGTAACACTATGGGTCATTTCTTTTATATTTGTTTTTTTTTTCTTTTGTCATTGGAGAAATAAATGGTTGCATGAAGACCTATGAGTGAAGAATGCACTTTATCAGAATTGGACAGATGTTTTCACATTGCGATGGAGATACTCACGTCTTTTTCTTCATGTGTGGATTCTGTAACTTTCATCCGCTGTGTAAAACATGCCAGAATAGTTGGCGGTTTATTCTGCTGTGGTGACCCCTGATAAATAAGGGCCGAAGGAAATGAATGAATCAATGCTTCTGTAACTTAAACAACAACAACGTACTAAAATTGACAACTATTTCTTTGCATTTTGTATATGTAAACGTTGTCAAAAGGATTTTCATTGACGTAAATCTATACAAATGAAGCTGTAATGTGCATGCCAGGCCAGTAGTTGGCAACTTTCTAAATAAACAATAAAGTCCTGTGCACATACGCTCCTGTAGTCCGCTGTTGTTGTCACGTAGAGTTAACACGTTACCATTCACATTTCTGTGTTCTTTTTGTCATTTACACAAAGAAAGTTTGTCTTTTGGGGGCTAAAAAAGGGCAACTGAGGAAAGCTAAAAAAAATAAATGAACTCTGATAAATGAACTCTAATGTATGTTTTCACATTTCCTCTTGTATTTTTCTTTACATGTGAATAATTATTTTGATTCTGTAACTTACACGATAACAATGTACTGAATTTGACAACTGTTTCTTTGCATTTTGTAAATGAAAATGCTGACAAAAGGATTTTCTTTCACTTTCTGGAGCATATCTTTCCAAAAAAAAAAAAGCATCATAAAGTAATACATGTTATGCGATTTTTGCATTTTTTGAAAGATTATGATAGGCTCCAGATTGTAATATATAACTATTTTTTACCCAACACTGTTTGATAATGCCAAGTATTCCAAGTTAATGGATTAAATGAGTGAATAAAATAGCGAAAATGCTTACTTAATTAATCAATGATGTCAAATAATCTTTGTAATTGACCGATTTCGGGGTTTGCAGTAATGCGGTTTGACCTGAGGGGCGCTCTAACTCATCACTGTAATGTTGCCGTTTTGTATGCAATAAAGTAGAAAAAGACTTTCAGATTGAATCAACAAATTAACAAGCACTATACCTGTTGTCCCAACGCTATCTTACGCCAATTCGTAACTTTCTGATTCAGTGGCTAATTTGTATGAATTTGTACGCTCTCATTTGTACATTTTAATACAATTTGCTCATTCTCCAATTGCGGTTGGGTTAAGGGGTGGGTTGAATTTGTAAAAATGAAGCTGTGTATGCAGGCCAGTAGTAGGCGAAGTCACTTTGTGAATACACTAAACTCCTGTGCACATATGGTCTTGTAGTCCGCTGTTTTTGTTTGTCACTTTACCATTTTCGCCTATTTGTGTTTTTTTTTTTGTCATTTACACAAAGAAACTTTGTGTTTTTGGGGCTAAAAGGGCATTGTGTAAAGCGAGGAAAACTATATCAAAATAAATGAACTCTGAGAGAGCCCTATAATAATATTAACAACAGCAGCGGTAGCAGCAATAACAAAAGTCTGGCAGTTGTCTTGTATATAGGAAATCGAGACGCATTGATCTGCGCTGGCGTTTTTAATCGTGTTCCAAATTGATCGTTTCATTCATTTTGCATCAATTTCATTTGATCCTCCAAGGTTGCATCTGGTTGCACTCATACCGAAGTTTCTTTAAGACATAGATGCTTTTGACTTTGTTCTCTAATGAGCGCCGGTTCATTAAGGCACGTTCAAACATTTGATGCAGGTCTAGCTGTGTTTATGCTCTTAATTAAATGTTTTTTTTTTGTGTGTGTTAAAGCAAACACACCAGCAGAATAGTGAATGTTTATATTTGTGACTCTGAGAAATCAGTGCTGAGAAAGGAATTGCAAACACAAAAGGAGATCAAAATCGATTTTTTTTTTTAAATGAGAATTTAAGTGGCGAATTTATTGAGCGAAAAGCACAGTTGGCCAGGCGAAAACATGTTTACTTCTACCAAACCTTAAATGAATAGGGCTGTCATCGTTTATTCCAAATCCCGATGACTTTCTTTCTTCTGTGGGAATGTTGCTGGGTGCTTTTTTACACAATTGAAGCATTCTGTGAAGAAAAGGAACTAAAAAAAGCCACTGTAAGGATTATACACCCTATTTATAAGTTTTTTTTTTTGTTGTTGTTTTTTTTGAAGCTGTGAAAATATCTTTAGGCAAGGAACAAACGAAAATGTAAGTTGCAAACATGTAAAACTGACATCAGTCTTGTTTGTTGACTGTGTTCGGTAAAAAAAGTAATATTACAGTCTTAAACCTGTCTAGATAAAAGAAGATATCATAACACATACTATCACACTACTCATGAAAGTGTGTTATGTTATTTTTTCATTCTTGTTTTTTGTTTTTGTTTTGATAGGCTCAAGATTGTAATAAAAATGTGTATATTACAATCTGGAGCAATTAAAAAAATGCCAAAAATAGCATAACGTAAAGTAATATATGTTATGCTATTTTTACATTTTTCTGAAAGATTAAGATAGGCTCCAGATTAGGGCTGCACAATATTGGAAAAATGTGACGTTGCGATATTTAATTTTTTTTGTGATTATATATGGCGATATACTGTATCGATACAAGTGATTGACTAGTACTATTTGAAAAGATTTTATAGTCACACTTCATTTTAAGGTTCACTTCTCGCTATTGGCAATCCATTAACTATGACTTTTGCTTCAATAAGCTCCTAATTTGCTCTTTATTAATAATTAAGGTAGTTTAGGTATTGGGTTTGGGATGTAGAATAAGATCATGCAGAATATGTAGTTTATACGTACTAATAAGCAGCCAATATTTCAGTATTATTTATGCTAATAAGCAACTAGTTAACAGTGAGAATTGGCCTCTAAAGTGTTATCAAATGTATTCAATTTGATTGATTGGGATTATTCTGTAGTGGAGTGAATCATGCATAAAATATAACAAATTACACGCATAGATTAATACAGTAAAGCAAAGATAAAAGTGAAATAAGTAGTGCATGTTTTGTAAATGTAAAAATTACACTGCAAAGTATTTATTGTATAAATAATTCAATACAATTATTCTTTATTAAACTTCCAAATGGTAAAATATCTATGCGATGTGACTATTGCAGATGCACACATTGGGATATCGATTCTGAAACGATATATTGTGCAGCTCTACTCCAGATTGTAATATAGCACAACCCTGTTAGACCATGCACCAGAGCACAGGCCATATTTTTCCGTCCTTAAAATAGCAAAAGTGGATTCGGACACGCCATTAATGCCTTTGCGCAAAGGTGCTTTAAACTGCGCCTAGATCATTAAAATAGAGCCCTCAATATTTGCACCTTCAATAAAAGATTTTCACTTTTTATATATAAACAGCACATTTAAAAACAACCATCGTACCACTTTGACACGTTTTTTTGCCTGATTTAGAATTAGTTAGTTCTGAAAAATATCTTTATCTGTTTATTTTAATATTATCATTATCGCAATACTCAACAATAATATCGCATATAGCATATTTTTCCAGTATCGTGCAACCATAATTCATATTTTTACTAACTATGAAAGCTAATCGATCAAATCCCCCTGCTTATCAATCTGAATAATCATTCTGATATTTGTTAGATTGTTCAATTATCTAAATAATAGTTATTGTAACGTCTTAGTAAACATGTCACAACATTCCCGAAAAACAAAGGTTTAAAATTAATAAATGATAACAGATTTTCAGCCATTTTTCTTATTTAAATGCCATTATGCTTGACATTTTGTATCTTGTATGTCTAGAAATGTCAGTTTTTTTTCCCAAACCCCATAGACTCTCTCTCTGTACATGAATTATGTACAGCAAATGATCTCAAACAGAAGAGAAAAGTGTATGTGTAGGCTCAAATATCCTTGACCCCTGCCCCGGGACCTCCTCTTCCATACTAATCCGGTTTTCTTCGACCTGCTCTGTGACCCAGACCCATGCAGTCAACCTCATGCAACTCTTATCATTATCAACAGCACATTTCTAGGAAATCGCAACCATACACAAAAAGGCCAGGATTTCATAGATACAATTCAAAAACACAATAGGGAACGACTTGAAATCTGCATTTATATTGGCCTCTCTTGACTCCCCAGCATTAATGTTTGACTCCAGAATTTTCCTTCTCAAAAACGCAGTCACATCCACAGGCGGGTCTCTTCTGATTAATCTCCGAATCTGGAAAGCGCATTAAGACGTGTTTCATTTCCCACACAAATGCGGCGAGTTACACACTATCTTGGCTCAATAACCTGCAACTAATAAGCCAATTTATGATAATATACCATCGCACGAACACCGACGGAAAGTTAATGTTGCCCTTGAAGCGAAATAGCGAAGAGTTCAGGTGTGACTGCGGGCTTTGTTTATAAACGTGGATATGCAAATCAGCCTGTTGTTTTCTCTTTGTGTTATTGCTCGTCAGGAACGATTATGTGGGAGACTAGAATGGCAAGTACCCTCTTCCTCTCTCAGGTGCTTTTAATGAGGACGCAACACTTGATCTGAAAGAGAGTGTTTAATTTGGGAAAGGACTGTTGAGATGTTTCAAGCTGTTCGCAAGCCGCCAGAATTGGGTTTTTAAATGCGCGTATTGCTTTTCTGATGCCAAAAAGCAGAGTAAATATCAACAAAGCTGTTCTGTTCTGTGCTAGTTAGTCTATAAATGCTAGAATAATTCGACTGTACATCAGCATTCTCATTAGCTGAGGCTTCGGGGAGGTGTAATCTAAATATTTAAAAAATTATATATACAAATATCTAAGCTTGTGCAACTATACTTCTTACCGATACTGATAACTCGATGGCATTTATTGGTGAATAATTTGACAGCTCTCAAATCATGTCAGAATACTTGAAATTTAGCGAATGAGTCTTATACATGTAGACCAGTGTTTCCCAACCCTGTTCCTGGAGGCACGCCAACTGTACATATTTTGGATGTTTACCTTATCTGAACCAATCATTTCAGGTTTTCTAGTCTCTTCTAATGTTCTGATGAGTTGATTCAGGGGTGTTTGAGTAGGAAGAGGTTGAAAATGTGTACTGTTGGTGTTCCTTCAGGAATAGGGTTGGGAAACACTGATATAGATTATACTGTTATTGTGATTCTTTTTTGCCATTTGAGAGTTGAAACCATCCCCATTCACTTGAAGGGATAGTTCACCCAAAAATGAACATTTACTTACTATTTACACACTTGATCTGAAAGAGAGTGTTTAATTGGGTTTTTAAACGTGGATATCGCTTTTCTTATGCCAAAAAGCAGAGTAAATATCAACAAAGCTGTTCTGTTCACTGTTAGTGTGTAAGCTCTGAAATAATCCGACTGTACATCAGCGTTCTCATTAGCTGAGGCTTCAGGGAGTTTTAATCTAAATATCTGCTGTTATTAAAATGCTTTAGCTTTAATTAAGCTTGATACTGCTTACCGATACTGATAACTCCATGTCATCTATTTGTGAATAATCTGACAGCTATCAAATCATGTCAGAATACTTGAAATATAGTAAGTCATATAGACCAGTGTTTCCCAACCCTGTTCCTGGAGGCACACCAACAGTTCATATTTTGGACGTCTCCTTTATCTGACCCAATCATTTCAGGTTTTTTGGTCTCTTCTAATGTTCTGATGAGTTGATTTCAGGGGTGTTTGAATAGGAAGAGGTTGAAAATGTGTACTGTTGGTGTGCCTTCAGGAACAGGGTTGGGAAATACTTATATAGACTATACTTTTATTGTGATTCTTTTTTTTTTTTTTTTTTTTTTTTTTTGCCATTTGAGCGCTGAAACCTTCCCCATGCACTTAAAGGGATAGTTCACCCAAAAATAAAAATTGACTTACTATTTACACACTTTATCTGAAAAATGGACTGTTTCAAGCAGCTTGCAAGCCGCCAGAATCGGGTTTTTAAATGGGGATATCACTTTTTTGATGCCAAAAACCAGAGTAAATAACAACAAAGCTGTTTTGTTCTCAGTTAGTCTGTAAACGCTGAAATAATTTGACTGTAAATCAGCGTTCTCATTAGCTGAGGCTTCGGGGAGGTGTAATCTAAATATCTCCTCTTTTTAAAATGCTTTAGTTAAGCTTGTGCGATCCAATGATACTGCTTACCGATACTGCTAACGCGATGTAATTTATTTGTGAATAATCCAACTGCTGTCAAATCATGTCAGTATATTTGAAATATAGTGAATAAGTCATATAGATCAGTGTTTCCCAACCCTGTTCCTTAAGACACACCAACAGTACACATTTTCAACCTCTCCCTATTCAAACACCCCTGAATCAACTCATCAGAACGTAAGAAGAGACTCCAAAACATGAAGTTAATGGGTCAGGTAAGGGAGACATCCAAAATATGTACTGTTGGTGTGCCTCCAGGAACAGGGTTGGGAAACACTGATATACTCTATACTTTTATTGTCATTCTTTATATGTCATTTGAGTGCTGAATCCACATTCACTAAAAGGGATAGTTCACCCTAAAATTAACATTTACTTATTATTTACTCACTATTTACACCCCTTTTCTTCTCTCAGGTGCTTTTACTGAGGATGCAACAAGGTCTGTTGAGATGTTTCAAGCTGTTCGCAAGCCGCTAGAATTGGGTTTTTAAATGCGCATATCGCTTTTCTGATGCCAAAAAGCAGAGTAAATATCAACAAAGCTGTTCTGTTCTCTGTGAGTTAGTCTGTAAGCGCTGGAATAATTCGACTGTACATCAGCATTCTCATTAGCTGAGGCTTCGGGGAGGTGTAATCTAAATATCTGCTGTTAATAAAATGCTTTAGCTTTAATTAAGCTTGATACTGCTTACCGATACTGATAACTCCATGTCATTTATTTGTGAATAATCCAACAAATTCATTTCGGGAGATTAGCAAATCAGCCTATCTCTTTTGGTTAATTACGGTGTGTGTATATGATGTTTAATGGTCGGGGCTGATCTGTTCGCTGCTGACATTTCCCTCAGGATTAAGAAGCCGCTTCTGCTGTCAGGAGGCCAAGTTCGGCTCTGGCAACCAAGCAAAATTGACTGTCAACCAAAGACTGTACATGCATAGAAGTGTCTGTTAGGCACTCAGAGTGTTAACATCGGAGAGTGAAAGGCTGTTAAAGTAGCAGTTCAGGCAAAGAATGAAAATCCTGTTATCATTTGCTCACCCTAGTGTCATTCCATACCCATATGACTTTGTTACTACAGTGAAACACCAAAAGGAGAGAATGAAAAAAGTTCATACCTTCATAGTGTTATTTTATAGGCTCATACACTATATTTCAGGTCTTCAGGGCTTTGTTAAGCTATCAAATCATGTCAGAATACTTGAAATATAGTGAACAAGTCACATAGACTATTTTTAATGTGATTCTTTTGTCATTTCAGAGCTGAAGCCATTCACTTAAAGGGATAGTTCACCCAAAAATGACAATTTACTCACTATTCAAGTGGTTCAGAATCGGAGTTTCTGTCTTCTGTTGAACACAAAAGAAGATATTTTGAAGAAAGCTGAAACCTGTTATCATTGACTTACATAGTAGGAAAAACAAATACAATGGAAGTCAATGTTTGCAGGTTGCTTTCTTCAAAGTATCTTCTTTTGTGTTCAGTAAAAGAAAGAAACTCAACAAGTTAAGGGTGAGTAGAAAAAATGACAGAATGTTTAATTTTTGGGTGAAGTGTCCCTTTAAATGGGTGCTTTTTTGTGGAAAGCATGATATATTTTGAGTCTTTGACGTATACATTTTAAAAGAACTTGAGAAATGTTTGGCAACCTTGTAAAGGTCTTTACTGTCCTTTATGATCAATTTAATGCTTCCTTGCTGAATAAATGTATGATTTTGCTGTAATTTAATGTAGTCCCTATTTAAGTGAAGGGAAAAATGAACTCTTGAATGACTAAAACAAAAAATGTATTCACAATGAAAGTAGTTTATATAAACTGTTGCCTATATTTAGCCTCTGGAATATATTTGAGGATTTCAGAAATGGCATACAAGCTGCAGGAATTCTTGATACTTAGACTTCATGCACCATAGAAGTATTATCTGTGTGCTTCTGCTTCTTATTATTTTGTAATTTAATAGTAATTAAATTAAGAAAAGATGTGCATTAAAAACATACAAGTCTAAAACTAGTACACTTATTACACCTATTCTGTGTCACATAATTCTTCACAAATCATTCTGTCATGCTAATTTGCTCATAAACAATTATTATAAGCTTTGTTGGGAATCATTGTGCTATTTAATGTTTTTGTGGAAGGGATGAGAGCATTATTAGTGTAAAAGAAATGTTTGGTAACATTATAAAGGTCTTTTTTGACCGATTTAATGTGTCCTTGTTGAACAGAAGTATGATTTTCTTGCAAAAAAAAGACTTGAATTGTAATAGGTTTAATTTGTATTAGCTGCATTAAAGTGTGTTAGCTTTAGGTTTTGTATGTTTATGTTTTTTATTTAAAGAATCTATTAATATAAGAATATTGTATGGCATTTTTGAAATCCTAAAATTTCCTTGCTGAATATAGTGAACAAGTCATAACGATTACTTGCATGGTGTTTTTTTTGTCGTCTGAGGGTTGAAACCATCCCCATTCACTTAAATTTCAGCAAAACTACATTTTCAGCATCATTACTCTAGTGTTCAGTGTCACGTGATTCTTCAGAAATCATTCTGATAGTCTTATTTGCTGCTCCAGAAGCATGAGAACATGCTTGGGTGAATAGGTTTAATAAGTGTATTGACTGTTTTTATGTACATCTTCTATACTATAACAGCTTGCACTTCATGATTTTGCCAAGTACGATTAACACCTATGTTGAAACATGCTGAAATATCGTTTTTGTTCAAAAACGTAATCCATACCTATTCCCTACCCCTAAACCCAACCATAACTGTACATTATTCTCAAAATCAGATGGGAATAATAGTTGGATAACAATCATAGAAGGGCATAAGCCTAACCGTAAGCCTCAACTTAACATAAACTATAAACGTATCCCTTAATTCTGATTGGCTGATTGGAATGTTGTTCTAGGATCAAGATAGATGTTAATCCAGGTTGGCGATAACAGCTTATATGCTATTTTTGAAATCCTAAAATATATGCTTTAAATTTCTATGCTAAATGTAAACGAGTCAAATACACTACTTGATTGAGAGTAAAACTATCCCCATTCACATTAATTGGGACTTTTTTTAGATTCCAACAAAAACTACATTTTCAGCATCATTACCCTAGTGTTCAGTGTCACATGATTCTTCAGAAATCATTCTGATTTGCTGCTCTAAAATCATGAGAGCAAGATTAGGTGAAATACTTGGTAACATTAAGGCAAATACTGTCATTTTGGATCATTTTAATGCATCTTTGCTGTATAAAATGTGATTTTCTTGCAAAAAAGAGAAATACTGTATTAATTTAAAATAATACGTAATAAGGGATACGTTTATAACAAGTGTAAATTTAATAAGTGTATTAGCTGTTTTTATGTACATCTTTCAAGAATCTGTCACAAATGAGTATAGTATGCCATGTTTGAAATCCTAAAATATATCCTGTAGGTTTCTATGCTAAATGTAAACAAGTCAAATACACTACTTTTATGGGGGATTTTGGCATTTGAGAGTAAAACCATCCCCATTCACATAAATTGGGACTTTTTTTAGATTTCAACAAAAACGACATTTTCAGAAATCATTTTGATATGCTAATTTGCTATATTATGCTATATTTGGTAACATTATACTGTCATTTTTTATTATTTTAATGCATCCTTGCTGAATAAAAGTTTCAAACAGTAATAAAACAAACTTTCAAACATTCATTTCATTCATTTTCATTTCGGCTTAGTCCCTTTATTAATCTGGGGTCGCCACAGCGGAATGAACCGCCAACTTATCCAGCATATGTTTTACGCAGCGGATGCCCTTCCAGCTGCAACCCATCTCTGGGAAACATCCATACACACCCATTCACACTCATACACTACGGACAATTTAGCTTACCCAATTCACCTGTACCGCATGTCTTTGGACTTGTGGGGGAAACCGGAGCACCCGGAGGAAACCCACGCCAACACGGGGAGAACATGCAAACTCCACACAGAAACGCCAACTGACCCAGCCGAGGCTCGAACCAGCGACCTTCTTGCTGTGAGGCAAATGTGCTATCCACTGCGCCACCGTGAGGCCCAACTTTCAAACAGTAATAGCTTTAGATTTGTATGTTTTCATGCACATCTTTTTTTATAATTCAGTTACTTTTGAGTCTCAAAATAACTGGAAGCACACAAACTATAGATTTTCTTTACTTTTTTTCATTCTTCTATGGTGCACAAGGTCCAGGATTTGCTAGAACAGCTTGCATGCATCCTAAAATACATTCAGGAAGCTTCCCTGCTCTGGCTTGCACCTAGTGAACTTTGTATCAACTGTGACAACCAGAGTTAACAAGTCAGCTTCCCCCATGCATGCAAATGAAACTGTATATTTTTAGTGACAGTCAGTTGTTTTAAATCATAACATGTCATCCTCCGGTGAGCGTCAGCATGTCTGCGCCGTTCCCGGGTGTTTTTGTGGCAGGACGGTGACAAGTACCAGCGCAGAACAATGACAAGTGGCATTTAGGGATGTGTTTGCAGCGTGCTACTCTGGTAATTAACATCGTGCAACCTCCGTGCTTACAAAGCATCGCTCTTAATTAGAGTTATGATTGCAGCAGGGCGAAACCAGCGATCCTTGCTCAGGATAATGACTGCTGTAGTCAGTTTGGCAGAAGCTTCATTGTTTGCACGCTGGACTTCTGACATCTGGGATACAAAAGAGGCACAATAGAAAGCGGTGCCTCCTTTGTTCTTTCTCCTGCTGATCCAATCAGAATGGGCAAATAGAGCCCAGGCGTCTTCCAAATGAGAGCTGCTCTCTGCCTGAGCGGTGCAGACACCTTTGAATTGAGCAGTAATGTGGAAAACCTCCTTTCAGTTGAAGGATCACACACGTGCCCTACATCAAGATAAGCATGTGTGCTGTAGCCAGTGTGGCTTCTGAAGGTCGCCTTTGCTACAGCGCATTCGGCTACAGCTCATTATATCAACGATAGCCACAAATTATCGCTCGAGGAATGCTGTTGTGTCTCACTTGTGTTTCGAAATTTTTTTCATGTTTAAAGGCCTGTTCACACTAAGGACGATGGCCGTAATGATAGCAGTACTGATACTGTAGAATATGGGCAAAGCCATTTCTTTGGTAATTTTTTAACTAAAATATGGATTACATTTTAGTTTAGGGTGACATAGTTGCAGTGTAACTACTGATTTAACTACTTAGTAATATTAATTAAGTGCTTACTAAATGGTTGTGGTTAGAATGTGGGTTAGGTTTAGGGTTGGTTACATGTAATTATGCAAAATTCATTGTAAGTGCGTGGAACATGTGGAACTACGTCACCCTAAATTAAAGTGTTAACAAAAACATTTTTCCAACTTGTGATGTAGCTCAAATGCGCTTGGGGCATCCTGAGTTTGAATCCTGGCTTGCGAACTTTTCCTGGTCCCGTCTCTCCTTCTGTCCAATTATGCTTCCAGTCCAATTACTACTGTCCCATCACAATATAGGCAAGAAACACAAAAAAAAAACTTACATTTGGTTTGTCCATAGTTCACCGAAATTAAGCTGAAACAGATCCGAGGAACAAATTTAGAAAAATGAAATACTATATTTGTGTCCATCCCAGCAAATGATAATCATCTGTTTGTTTATTTTTAGTTTATGCTTTTTCTTTTTGCATTACCCTCTTTCAGCTAGCAGATGTCCTCAGTGTGCTGCAATCCTAGCGCATCTGTCCAGTGAATCCAGCTCGTGTAATCGTTCTAACCAAACTGGGAATTTAGCAATCGCAGTCAGTGTAGTGGAGTAAAAATAACACAAATTGTGGGAATGACATTTTTATGCCAATAGTATAACCAATTGTTTTCAAGATAGTCATTATCTTTAAATAATCATTGAAAAAAGGGCTTAACACCAATCAGAGCTTCTGTACAATGTCGTCTGTACTGTAGCTTTAAAGTCTAAATTTTGCTAGCACACATTGTTATTTTTTAGGTGAACAATTAATCTGTGCTAGGTAGTCAAAAAAGTTTGCTTTGGTAATCTTCAATCAAAGTTTGACCATTTGTTTCCACGTGTGGAGTGTCGGTCCTTCTCTGTTGATGTCAGCTTGATGACTTCAACCAAAATATTCTTAACCACGCCCCTCTTATTGTTAGTTTTGCTATGAGGGAATGATGTGCAAAAATAAAGTCCCGCCCCTACTTAATATTCCATTTCAGTTTAATTTAGTTTAACTTCAGTTTAAGTACATCAACATACCAAAATAAAAGTCTCAGCAACTTCCGGTCACGTGGACTTTGTTGCATGAGCCCTTTATATTTGAATGTATTCTGATTGGCTGTCAATATTTTATCATTCATTAGCTGAAAATAAATCATTCAGAAAGGGATCCCAGCGATATCGTTTCTCTACATCATTATGTTTATAGCTATGATCTGAACTCTGCTCTTTTACATTCAGAAAGATTTGTATCTTTATATTTATCCTGCTAGGTGTGAACGTAACTTTAGCATGAACAAAACATGTTTCTGATCTCCGGTATGGCTCTCTGAATTACAGCACCAAATGAAAAGTCATTTATAAACATTTCAAAGTCCTTAAAGTTTCCAAATAGTCTGAAATGTTGTTGTTCCTGGAGCTTTTAGTCAAATGAATTGTCCTGTAGCGTCTGTCGTGATGGAGGACGCCTCTTAAGTCTGTCATGTATTCCTCCTCCTCCTTCTTGGCACACAGTTGGGACTAATTCATCAAATTTAGCTCACAGACCGAGAGGCTCGCAGCCTTCTTCTTCTCCCCGCAGGATATAATCAGCTTTTAATTTCTCCACGATCCTGCAGACCAAATGACGGATAACTGCGATCGGTCCCTTCGGTGACCGGGTCTGTCTGCCGTCACATTGGCCAGGAATGCTCTGTTGCTTTTGCTGAAAATTAATCGTAGTTTTGGCGCGGCCCGCAGCTTCTAATAAGAGGCTTGTATGCACAGACAGCATCACGTCTTAAACGTAATTTCCCCAAACGTTCCCACCAGGGATGCCCAGCATGTGTCTTGTTAACCAGGCTTAACATTTTTTGAATAAATGATGTTGTGCTATAAATATACACAAAGAGGTTGGTGGTTAGGCGGTTTATCTGACTCGTAATCAATTTGGGTTAATCAAAACAGGGATGATGACAGCTTGTGTCTCATATCTCATTTCTTTAGAAAATTGTGGATTTTAATGAAGTTAATGTATTGTTGGAGCTGTTGTGCAGTGGCTTGCAAACATGCTTGTTTCTCAGAATGTTAATTGATCTCATATTTTTTGATTAATGATTGATGACTGATGTAAAAAAAAAACCTGTTGTATTGATTGCTGAAATCAATAGTTTAAATCATACAAACCCTCTCAGAAATAGAATCAAAGAGTTGTCATTTGGTGCTGTCACTGAGAGCTTTTTAAAAGGTACACATCTGTACGTAAAGAGTCCATATTGTTACCTCAGGCGAAGATATTAATACCCTAAACATTTCAGTTGGTACACTTGAAATTAATTTATATAATAACTTTTGTGAAACATGAATTATGGGTGGGAAAAACATCTACAGGGTCATTCAACAGATCAATTCATGACAAATGACTATAATTGTGTTTTATTTAGATTTGTATCTTTATTTTTTATTTTTTAAAATTAAGTTAATATATTTAATACATAATAATTATAACATTTTAATAAATATAATAATTTTTTCTTCTCGGCTCAAAGATTTTTGGTATAACAAAATTGTATATATATATACACACACACACACACACACACACACACACACACACACACACACACACACACACACACACCTAGTTAAGCCTTTAAATGTCACTTTAAGCTGAAAACTAGTATCCTGAAAAATTTCTTTGTAAAATATTATGTATTGTCATTTTTTTTTTTAGAAAATCTTTTGTGACATTATAAATGCCTTCCACTTTTGCCCAACGAAATGGGTCCTTGCTGAAAAAAAAAAATAAATCGTACTAATCCCAAAATTTTGAACATACAATGTATACATTGTCTGCTAGGTAAACACAAAAATCTGACCTTTTGAATTTCATAAGGGGCACAATATCATTCTTTGCCTTAGCAAAAACCCACAAAAAGTTGAGAAACCGTCCTAAAGTGAAACTCTCTCAGCCGGGTTGACATTGCCGACCTTGTTTTTGTAAGCAAGGCCTGTCATAGTGTTAGGTTGCACTCAAGATTCATAGCACATTGCCCTTCTTCCATCTTTCTCTACACAGTCCTGCAAGACCGTGAGAAATGGGTGCTTGAGAATGAGAATGTGTGTATGTGTGTGTGTGTGTGAGCGCTTACATAGCATGTGCAAGCACCTCATGATTGGTGTGTGCTCTCCCGCTGGCCGACAGGAGCTAATATACACTAAGAGGAAGAGGCGGCGTGGCCTTCCTGCAAGGCGAAGCTGCAGGTTAATCCTTTTATTGTAATGAAGTGGCAGAAAAATTAATGCACTGTAAACACGGGACGTTTAAACCCTGTCCGTCATCTTTACGAGGGCGGAGGAAGCCGAACGGCGCCATCCATAACAAACATGACATTGACTCCGCAAAAACAGCTGAGCAGTCACTTAAGGAGATTGTCCTCACGTCTCGTTCCTTCCCTTTCCGCTCTTTCCTCACTTGACTGCGTTCACACAATGGAGACCGTCGGCCTGTTTGTAGTACGTAATGAAGCATGCTGTGCAGATTTGTCTATTCAACAGTTCACCAGGCGATTTCAGGGACAAAATGTATGCTTTTTTATGTATAGTTGAAGACAAACTTATTACCCCCCCTGTGAAATGTTTTACAGAGCAAGGAAGATGTTCATAGTATGTCCTATTTTATTTGTCTTCTTGAGAAAGTCTTATTTCCTTTAGTTTGGCTGGATTCTTTTAAAAATAGGTAACTCTTTGCAATAAAGTTGTATTAATTAATGTTAGTTAAACAAACATTATTCCAGCATATGTTTTACACAACTATTCAAATTCACAGGAAGGCTGATAATTTGCAAATGATAAGAGATCACCCATCCCTAGATTGGAACGACATGAGAGCAATTAATAACAGATTTTTTGCGTGAACTAACCCTTTAAGGAGATTGTCCTTGTGTCTGCATACAGCAAAGGCTCATTCTTTCACTTTTCGTTCCTTCCTCGCTTGACTGCGTTCACACAATGTATACCAGCGCTGTGTTTGTCGTATGTAATGAAGCACTCTATCTGAATTCGTCTATTCAACAGTTCATGAGGCATTTTTCAGGGCTGAATTTAGCAGAAGACTGGCTGTAGGCCATGATTCAGCAGCTCTGGTCTCTCCTCATCTCAGCTTCACTGGCCTCACATGCTGATAACGGATTACAATAATCGAAAGCCTGAATGTCTGAGCATGAAATTGTGTTTGTTCGAAGAGTTTGATATTTATTCAGTGGGCTTGTTGGGGAGTGTGCGTGGAAAGTTAATGCTGGCGTCTTGTTTGAGGGTGTTACTGCATCGTGTCTCTTTTAGTTAGAGCCTTTTTGTGGATGTTTTAATGAATATTAGAGAGTTTACTGGTTGAATGTATTGTAGTTGAGATTTGGAAATGGTAAATGGTAAATAAATGAGCCATGGTGCTTGTTATAGGATTGGACAAAAGGATTGATTCCCGTCAGCTCTTGAATGTGACTTTAATATGACTTTCCTGTATTTCAATTCGAATAAATTCAGAATGATCTTTGTTTTACATTCAAATATGTGTTGAAATAGGATTTCTGGGCAATGATGGGAAATATTCATTAATTTTATATAATAAATTATTTTAATGCATATTAATTAATATGAACATTTTTAATTGACTTTCATGTACATATATTTTCTTTTTTTAATTATAATTATTTGATAGTTATGAAATACATTTCAAAATATCTTATAAATATATTTACATTTTTGTATTTTTTTGTATTTACAGTTTAAGACAAAATTATTAGATTTTATATTATTAAAAAAAAGTAAAATAAAAAATGCTAAGGTTAATATCATTAACCCCCTTAAGAAAATTATTTATTTAATTAGTTGGCTACAGAACAAACTACTGTTGTTTAATGACTTGCCTAGTTATCCCAACTTCCCTAGTTAACCCAATTAACCTAGTTAAGCCTTTAAATTGCACTTAAGGCTGAATACCAGTATCCTGAAATATACCTAGTGAAATATTATGTACTGTCATCATGGCAAATACAAAATAAATAAATTAATTAATAGAAACTAGTTATTAAAAGTATATTGGAAAAATATTTTCTCCATTAAATAGTACATAGAATAAACATTTCACAGGAGGGGGCTCCAACTATATATTTATATTTATTTCTATAACTAGCTGACCAGGTTTACATAGCAACTAGTGTTGTCACGATACTGGATTAACTAACTTCGATACGATACCAAGAAATATATTGATATTTGATACCATTTGTGATACTGCGCAATACCTAGCAATTTTATGTACAAGCTGCGTAGCCTAATATGCTATTCAATTTCTAATAAAACTAAAACCAAAATACAATTAATTGCATTATTTGATAAAAAAAATATATACCGAAATGAAAATGGGGCTGTGTATGAATTCAGTATCGATACTAACTAAAAGCAAGATTGTATCATTTTAAATATTCCATTGATATTGATACTTATCGAAATATCGATATTTTTGACAACACTAATAGCAACCAATGCATTTACAAATATATTAACATTATTACATTTTTTAATACTTATTTGGTAAAGAAGTGTTTGTGATATAAATGCTAAATGATAATGAATGATGTACGACTCCTTTAAAACAAACAAAAAAATATCCCAGATATCTCAGTTCAAATTCCCCAATATTAAAGTCATCTGCAGTGCTCTGCTTGAGTTGGGGCGTTTGTGTTTACCTCTAGGCCCGTGGCTTCAGTATGTGATTAAGTGGCACACAATCCTAACAGGATGCTTTCAAATTAATGAGTGGGGAGTATAGAAATGGCCAGTGCAAATGCATTGGTATTAAGGGTTAAAAAGGCTCGCATTGGGTAAAGATAATGATATTCTACGTGTTTTTCCTTCGCCAACTTGGTAACCATTTAGTCCGTTAAGGGAGATAGAGAGTGATTTTTCTTTAGCCTAACAATGGCAGATCATTGTGTCTCAGCCTCCTGCCCATCTCCTCTTTGTTCTCCATCTTTCCTCCCGGAGCATCTGCCTCCCCGGGCTGAAGTTACCGGGAGCTCCAAAAGCAGAAATTGGAAGATGAAAGGCGAGAGATTAAGCTGAAAGGAACAGTGGGTGTTGTCAGAGGTAATTTGAAGTGCATTTGATTTCTCCGAGCCCTCAGAACACTTTCCCGCAATAATTTACCTGCTATATGCCTCCACCTTTAACACGGCAGACGCCCCTCGTGAGATCTGAGGAGGCCTATTCATGTGGAAATGGTGTCATGTCATGTTGGAAATGAAAGCGGCGTGTAAAGGAAATGACAGTTTAGGTAGCATCTGCCAAACCTCAAAACAGTACATCAAGGGTCGGTATTGGGTCTCGACTTTGTTCACGTCGCCCCACACAACAAAGAAACTCCTGAAGAAAGTAGATAAAGAACACCAAAAGACACACATTTTCCCTCAGAAAGCACTTGTTGTTGTTGTTGTTTTGTATCATAACTGAAATGTCTTCATCTCTGTCTTGTTCTACTATTCTTTGTTCTTTCAATTTGAGTACAGTTTTATAGTGAGTGTGGCTGGGGACCGATGATTGAAGAAAGCTTTTTCAAATTAAGTATGCAACTTTAAATATATGTTGAATTGAAAAGTATATTTATTTACTTACAATTTATAAGTAAATAAATATACAAGTAAATAAATATACTTTTTTTTAAAATTACCTACAATTTATGAGGAATTATTATTTTAATAATTGTAATTTTAATTGCATATTATTATCATATTTTTCAGCTATTTGAATTACATTTATTTTATAAAAATTTCATTAACTTTTAAAGTGGGTTACAGTGTGTGTATGTATATA
>CAIGQW010056839.1:6580832-6597193 GCA_903798125.1 Danio choprae | reverse complement strand
TAGCAAATATATATATATATATATATATATATATATATATATATATATGTATAATTTTGTTTCTATTACATACATAATAAATATATGTAATACACACACATATATTTATCAAAACTAACTTTATTTTGGAGGCGATTATTCTTTGCCCAGCACTAAAAACTTGATCCTGGGGGGCTTTAAATAATCGATTTACTGAATCAGTTGATTTTTCTCATCCAAAATTGTGATGATGGTTGGTCCTACCATTTTATCTTCTTCTTTTTGCCTCTTCAGATTATTCTTGGAAACAACCAGGGATGCCAGATCTGTAAGAAACATGCAGGTCACATGGTCCGGCGCAAAAGTCCTCATCATTTTCACCTTGCTGCAGTTTGTCCATCCGGAGCTTTCTGAGGGTCCTTTGGTTCCAGGTAAGCGTGCATGAGCCTGTGGGTTTTGTGCTGCGTGGAACAGATACATAAGCCTGCTAATTGCACATGAAGTCTCAAAAAATGATGTGTCTTTATGTGGACACTTGCACAAAACAATCACCACTTTTAGATTCTGCAGGGCAGGCTTATGTGCTTTTCCCATGTGGCTCTGGTGTGTCCCCCCCCCCCCCCCCCCCCTCGTCTAGTCTGCCTTCCCGTCGGATGATGAACTGTCTGTTTGTGTGATAGACACCATTCAAGGGATTGTCAGATCAACTGCTTCTCTATTTCAGGTGAATGATGAATAATGTTAAACGAAAGGGGGATTTCAAGATAAACAACAGACATCCGTCAGAAGCGACTGCAATCTTCTGCTTGTGTGCCTTTTATCTTGGGTTTGAGGCGTTGAAGCTTTTTAAGGGACCATTTAGCTTAAAATGAGTTATTTAGCATGCCGTTGTGCTAAACCAACATGGCTTTATTGATTTGGTGAAAAATGTAAGGCTTGTTAATATTGGGAATGTCAAAAATGCATTGCAAAATTGCCATAGAAATAGCCATGTGACTTGTGCATTTTATTTACTTTCTCGGGTTTAAGGTTTGAATTCATTTAATTGTATGAGACACATTGGAGCTTTTTAAGGGACCGTTTACCCTAAAATGAGTTATGAGCATGCTGTTGTGCTAAACCAACATGGCTTTATTGATTTGGAGGAAAATGTAAGGCTTGTTAATATCGGGAAAGCCAATATTTTTTTTACAAAACTTGACAACTCAAATGAGGCTGTATGAGAAAGTCTTACCTCTCTGATTTATATTTGGTGACGATGACTGTGGGTGTCATAATTAAAATGCACCTTTTCGCTTATAATGTCTTATTGCTCATCATCATGAATTAAATTAATGCAGTGACGGCTGAGTGGAACTCTGAAAAAGAAACCCTGAAACTCCAATGGGAGGAGAGTTTACATGCACATGACTTGTTTGAACTATTTTAGTCCATTTAGAAACTTTGCCCTGTGAAAGTGAACCGCACCAAGAACAAAAATAAACATTGTAACAATTTTGATCCCTGATTCGGAACAAAACAATCGATCTACAGGTGTGAAAGCAGCGTTATATTTCACTTTCTTGTATTATAATTGTCTGTTCTCTCATTGTTAACAATTTGAATGTATCAATAGTAGAAAAAAAATTAGTTATTCAGGTTATTGTACATGGATATTATATATTTTTGTGCATTCATTTATTGTCCCTACAAATTTTTTCCTCCAAAGCTTGTTACGTTGCTAGTAAAGCATAGTTTATTTAACCATTTTTCAGTTTTGCTACATTTTTAAATATAACATTCCTGTGATATTTATATTTCTTATATGCTTAGATTTTCTTATATTATAATTGTCTGTTCTCTCACTGTTAACAAGCTTAGGGTGCTTTCACGTCTGTGTTTAAGTTCATTTGGTCCGGACCAAGAGCAACAAATGATACATTGTAGCATTTTCTCCCGTTTTTGGGTCCTTTTCACACCACACTGATTGCTTTGGTCCGAACCAGTTGAAAAGAACCAAAATGCAATCATGTGACAAAATCCACATCACTCATTGGGCAGATGTTAATGAACGTATTTCCTAAACTGCTTTTTGATTGGTCAGAATTAACGTGCGGGAAAATGCCAATGGAACTCCCGCAAATAAACAAACCGGCAGACACAAAATGTCACTTTTTACTATGGAGGGACGACTGCGCTGGCTGATTGTATCTCTGGTCATAGTATAGTATATAGTTTGTATACATCACTTTAGATAAACTATACATTTCAAGAATGAAGCGCGGCTGTGGCTGGAAAACAGTGTTTTAATGCATTGCAAACGGCAAAGGCGGATCGCAAGTCAGTTCAGGAGGAACTGTGGCATGGTCATCTTCTGGAAATATTATCAACAATCCATCACGTACTGTTTTCCTCTCTCTCTCTCTCTCTCTCTCTCTCTCTCTCTCTATCTCTATCTCTATCTCTCGGTTTAAAATAGTTGGTAAAGCGCTGTCAACAAATATTTTTCCTCCACATCCCATAATGCACAATGCATCGGACTACGGCAGCTAGATTAGTCCAAAAAGGTGCAGTACTTTTTGCGGTTGGGTCTGTTCTAGTTCGGATCATGTTCTCACCACAAACGAACTGCTCCAGGGTTTGTTTGAAATCGTACTGAGACCACCTCGTCAAGGAGGTTTCGGTATGCTTTTTTTGGTCCGCTTTTGGTGCACACTCGAGTGCGATTGCTACATTCACACCTGCCTAAACGAACTGCACCAAGAGGGAAAACGAACTCTAGTGCGATTCAACCGAACTAAATAAGGCTGGTCTGAAAACACCCTTAATGTATCAAAAGTAGAAAAAAACTAATTATTCAGGTTTGTAATTAGATATTAAATGTAATTTTCCATTTATTTATTTATTGTCTCTACAAATTTTTCCACCAAAGCTTTGCTTCATTCAAAACCCGTCTTTATCTCGTAGAGTTTTATCTAAGGACAGCTGAGTGAGCGTGTCATGATTTCTTCATCGCTAGCAGCATATTGTACATTCCTAGTAAAGTATAGTTTATTCCCACAATTCATCACGAGCGACTTCAGCAGCGAGCTCACCCTTTTTGTCCCTGCGTTTCTCCATTTCTAGACTTTTCTCTACCTAATTCACATCAGCCTCCCCGCAATCACCCTGTTATTCAACCATTTTCTTTTTTATTGCTTCACACTCCTGTCCTTTATGATTTCTTTTCCTTACTTGTTTACCTTCCTTTCTTTCATCCCCCCCCCGTATCCCTTTGCCTGCTGCTTCAGAAACAATTTACTTGTCAGTTCGGTCTGTTGGTGCGCGTCTCTCCGGGTTTAATGTTTTTTTCTGGTGTGCCGTTGGAGGCGGCTGTAATTTCAGTCGCTAGCAGGCATGCGGTGATGCCTTTTGCGAGCCTGCATTGATAGTTGGAGCCTGATATAGCAGCATTAATGAACAGGGCCCGAGCCGGGAGCATCCTGCCTGAAGTCCAATTCAAGTCCACCTGATGCGCAGCAATGCAGGAGCCCAAACGGAGCTGTAAACAGATGCTGCAGCTGAGCATGATGGGACGCGCTCTCTGATGGCACATTCGTTTGATGAAACCGAGGCTGTGTTGTGGGAATTGATATACACACTGTAAAAAAACATTATACGGCAAAAAGACGTCACAACAAAAGCTTTTATGCTTCTTACAGCTAACAGTTTATTAATTAACAGTATTTTATTAACAGTATTTTATGATTCACAAGTGTTTAAAGTGTTTATTTACGTTTGTGAATTGCATTATGGGATGTTGATCTCTCCTCTGTCGACTTTTGATGTTGAAAATTCAACTCTGCAGTTTAACAAAGTGACTTTTACTGACATTTTAGTAGTTTGAAATAATATAAATGATAAGAATCATATTGTTAAGGATAATAGGATAAGTCTGTAAAATTACAGAAAAAGTACTGGCAGCTTCTTACAAGGTTTTTGTAACGTAATGCAATGGTCCCCAGTTAATCGTGGGAGTTGCATTCTAAAATAAACTGCAATAGGCAAACTCCGCGAATAATTTCTCACAATTATTATAGATGTTTTAAGGCTGTAAAACCCCTCACTGCACACTTTATACACTGTTCAAACTTTAGTAGAAAAATAAGTCCAGTATTATAGAATGAAACCGAATATCAAAACCTGTTGTCAGGCACAAACATTCATCACTGTCAGCAAAAGGTTTATAAAGCTTTTAGCTTTTGTGTGGATAATGTTGGCATCCAGCTTGATGTTCTTTTTCCTGCAGTCACTGATCCACAAAGCTAAAGCAGACTCCATCCATAAGGGGGTCGCACACCGGATGCACAGTGCACATGATGGAAGTAACACACACCGGACGCGCACATTCGCATGTTATTTAAAATGAAATGATTCAGATGTCCTGAGTCGTAGCTGGGCACCGCAGACAGCCGCTGATTTGCGCCGCCGCTGTGCGTACCCTGATATAAACCTATGTTTACAATTCTAAAATGCATGGCGCTAAGTGGCGCATCGTGGCGTACGATGTACGACCCCCTCTATGATGGTCTTGCTGTGGACAGTTACAACCCTTTTTGCATCCTTGTTGAAACTCAGTGCTAGCAATCAAAGAGTTATGTTCATTTGCAAGCTGAACGCATTCTGTACTGTACAGGAGACATGGAGGAGATTGATTGACAGTGGTCTACAGCCAATCAGGATGCATAACACAATGCGATGTATAAACTTTTAAAAAAAGCATGTCAAATTGCACAAAAAAATAATCTGCGAATCTGCGAAAGGTTATAACGCATTATAACGAGGGAGAACTGTATACTACACCAACACAGACAATATATCACTTTAAACTATTAAAAATGTTAATAAAAGTTACTTTTTCCAAACTTTTTAAGGTTAAAAGTTGTTGGAAGGAAGATCAATGTCCCATAATGCAATTCAAAAGCATAAATAAACGGGAAAAAAATAAATAAAATAAAACCTCAATCACAAAATATGGAAAACTGCTAATTTACGGATATTTGTTTAGAGCGTACTTTAACTTATCTTAGTAAGTTAATCGGGTTTCAACAAATTTGTTACATAAAGTTTAACTTATTCTTTTTAGTCAGTTTGACTGATGTATGTTGAGATGACTAGAAAATATCATTTGATTCAACTAAAAACGTAAGGTAGTTAGACTTTTTTACAGTGCACTGCTGTAGATCCATGTTTATTCTCTGATGGAACATTTGTTTGATAAACCGAGGCTGTGTTGTGGGAATTGATATACAAAAAAGACATCAACAAAAGCTTTTTTTATGTTACTTTAACTTATTTTAGTAAGGTAATCGGGTTTCAGCAATTTTTTATTTATTTATACAAGTTTATTGTAATATTTTTAGTCAGTTTAAATGATGTATGTTGAGATGACTAGAAAAGATCATCTAATTCAACTAAGGTAGTTAGGTAGTAAGACTTTTTTTTTATATACAGTGCAGTGCTGTAGATTTACGTTTATGTTCTGGTGTACTGCAATGCTATCAGTTCCTCAGATGTTACTGAATTTATAGTCAGTGAAATCAAAATCGAGTTTTACTTTTTAAAAGATACATTCTTGGTTCATTTTGAGTCGTGGTGTACTCTAAAGAGGAAATTATTCGCATTCGTCGGTGTTATTGAAAACATAAGGATTTTCTGTTTGTCTAACACAATTTCAATTCTTGACCTAAAGTCCGCAGGAAGTTGCTGAGACTTTATTTCAGTATGTTGATGTACTACCAACACCAGTAGGATATTGAGTAGAGGGCGGGGTTTTCTATTTGCACATCATTTCCTCATAGCAAACTAATCAAGTCAAGTCGTGCTTTATTGTCATTCCGCTACATGTGTGGACATACAGAGGAACGACAAGTGGGGCGTGGTTAAGAATATTGTGGCTGAAGTAGTCAAACTGATGTCATCAGAAAAGAACCACCACTCCAAACACTGAAGCAAATGGTCAGATTTTGATTGAAGATTACCAAAGCAAACTTTTTTTATTCAGTGGATTACCTTGGACGGATGAATTGTCCACCTAAAGAATAACAATGTGTGTTAGCAAAATAAACATTGCAAATTATGACTTTAAGGAGTGCTTGCAGTAGCTATTCGGTTTGCATAGTCACATACCCTTTATCTGACAAGGGCTGTTTTACATATGAATAAAATATAAGTAAGATTAATTGACACAAAAATGCATATTGTCAGAAAAGTGGCTAATTCATGCAAATCAATACGATTTCATTTTATGAAGACGAAACTTTGAAATTCACCCCAAACCCAACTACCTGGGGGATGAACAAATCCTACTAAAATCTACAAATTAATACGAATTAGGCACTGAAATAAAGTTACGAATTGCTGTGAAATTGCTTTGGATTCACGTCAATTCACCATCAATTTATTTTCCACAACTCAAACTATGAAAGTGTTTAAAAGCTAAAAAAAATAATAAAATGTTGTGTTATACAAGTTATAAAATGTGATTTATACACAAAGCTCTCTGGTAAAGCTCTGATCGGGCGGTCAGTTCAGTTTAAGGTCATTTTTATATGAATCTAATCTGACAAAATTCCTACATACTGTAAAGTACACTGTAAAAAATGACAAAAACTCAAGACAACAAATAAGTTTATGTTTCTAATGAAGTGCACGGCCAACTATCCGCCGGGGAAGAAGGAGGCGGAGAACTGACAAATCTTAAAAAGAGATATTTATTAATAAAAGGGACGGCAGCTCCTCACAGAGACAGCAGTCTAAACCAAAACAAACAAAACATAACTGTCCAGGCCTGGACCTCTCTTAGCTTCCTCTGCCATCGTTCCTGCTCTTATAGTCCAGAGCTCCTTACATGGGATTCGAGGCCAGTGTGCGCTGCAGGTGTATTCACTTATGCCACGGCCTCATTCTGTTCTCACAGCTCTCGACCCCACCCCCTCACCACAATGTTGCTTTAACTTATTCTAATAAGTTAATCAGGTTTCAACATAAAAAAAAATTATGAAGTTGAACTTAATATTTTAGTCAGTTTGATGCAAGTCAAGATGACTAGAAAGTTCATTTGATTCAACTAAAAAAGTTAAGCAAACAAGAATAATTTTTACAGTGTAGCTGTTCTGTACACAACTATAGAAATGTAACTTCATATTTCACTCTGCAGATGCTTTCTTTCAGTTAATGAGATAATTTGACCTCAAATCAATTTCTAATTTCCTTTATTTATTTGCTGAAGTTATGGAATTTTGCAAGATACAAGTGTACAGTCAGTTGATCATTGTCATTCAAGACCGTCTGCTTCACATCATGATTTATTGGCCTGTCTGACTATATTATCCTACATAAGCCTAGGATGCATTTTTCTGTTTCTATATACAGCATCTCTCTATCCATAACATCTACCTCCATGTGAGAAAATCCAGGCTCTTGAAGGAGGAGCACAATGTGGCCTATAGCTGGATATCTGACCGAATGTATAACGCAGCAGATTTGGTAGCTGTGTATCATGGGAGATTGGCTCATCCCTCATGTCCTGCTGACAGCAGCACTTCAGTCCGCATATGTTCTGTTTGCCCCGCCACACCAAGACGCTCCGTCAGTGTCCTACCCTCGCTGATTAAATATGTAGTTAATACAGCCCTATAAGAATATTGAATTACGCCACAGCCGCTGTGACCTTTTTTGAAATTACAGGGCCAATTGTGCGAGACGACCGCAGCACTTTATAACAGGTGCTCGCTGGAACACAGCCTGAAGGAGAATACATTCACACACCACCAAATGCCAACACTTGCCTACATGCCTGCTTGTCACTATTTATTGCAGCGTTTTTTTCATATCATTATATTTCCTATATCTACAGTATATCCGTATCGCTCTCCTGAGGGGGTTTTACCTGAGGCAGACAGACATTTTTCGCCATTGTTGGGGTAAAATGCAATTGTTACTGCTTTTTATGAGATTTGTCAGATTTTCAATCAAAACAAACATGCTTTATTCCCTTTTACAGGAATTATGGCGATCCATCTGAATTATACTACTGTTGAATAGTTTTTACCACCAAAGAGTTATTACTACTGTAATCGAGTGCAAGTTCACTACATTTTTAAAGCACATTATTAATTTTATTATGATAGTATGCATTTCTCTAGATCTTTTAGCATTGTAAAGAAATAAACTAATAAATAATTAATAATATTTAATGTTGATAAGTTCTGATAGATTATTACAGTTTAATATAACTGTATTCATTCATTCATTTAGTTTTCTTCGGCTGAGTCCCTTATTTATCAGGGATTCCCACAGCGGAATGAACCGCCAACTATTCCGCCATATGTTTTACGCAGCGGATGCCCTTCCAGCTGCAACCCAGTACTGGCAAATATACCCATACACTCTCACATTCACACACACACGCATACACTACTGCCAATTTAGTTCATCCTATTCACCTGTAGTGCTTGTCTTGGGACTGTGGGGGAAACCGGAGCACCCAGAGGAAACCCACACCAACACGGGGAAAACATGCAAACTCCACACAGGAATACCAACTGACGCAGCCAGAATTCAAACCAGTGACCTTCTTGCTGGTGCTAACCACTACAGACATTTTAGCTTACCCGATTCACCTATACCGCATGTCTTTGGACATGTGGGTGAAACCGGAGCAGAAGTCATGGCACAGCACCAAAGTTACTTGATTATTAGGTTGGAATTAAAGTATAGTTTCTAACCATTTTGGCTTAAAAAATAGTTCTTAGTACACAATGTAACTACAGAAGAGTCAAGCTTTAAATAAGAAAATTATCAAAACAGTTTTTTTGAGTAAGATGCTAATGGTCTAATCTGATTCAATGATCTATGCTAAGCTAAGCTAAAAGTGCTCCTGCCACACCCGAAGTATGACTTAAAGGATTCAAAATGATAAAACTGAACTATTTAACTCTAGGTGACTTGTAAAATGAGCCTATTTAAAAAAAAGTCGAGTGTTCCTTTAAGGCTTTGGCTTGTTTTCCCCCCCTCTAAAACAGCCTGCCTTTTATTTGTAATAATTATGTTATTTACTCTAGAAACAGTAAACAAACCAGCAAATGCATTGTATTGTTTTGCATCCAGTCTCAGCTCATTCGATCACAACAACCCTTTTTAGCCTCTTTAAATGGTGTTTTTCAGTGTTCTCCTCCAGTCCCTCTTTTTAGCCAAGCCAATCGTTTCCCCCCCGAGGCCTGTTAAACCAATCACCCCTCAGAAGCAGCAGAGTTTGTCCGATTTCATCCAAGCCATCATCTCCACTTGTTCAGATACACCATTCACCTAAATGATGTGCAATTTAACTGGTAATGTCCGCTCTTGGCACACGGCGCAGGAAAGCTTTTTACCAATGAGACGGCTACAAATCACACAGCAGAGAGAGCAGGCCCTCACCTCTGAAGAAGAGCAATTGAACATTACTTTGCACAGCACTTTACAAATTGCCTTGTAATTGTGTTTGTTTGAAAAACGTTGATTTCAGTGCCATATTTTCATTTCTCTTTTGTCGGAGACAGGGCCATTATTGAAGCACACTGAACTGGACCAGGCTTGATATAGAGAGAGCGAACGGAAAGTTCTGTGAAACACATTTAAGCACTGAAATGCAGAGGTAGGCACCTCTGTAATTTACTGAGAAAAACAACTCATATATAAAAGATATTTACAGGTTGGCAGGTTTATTTAGAAAGTTCTTTGTTTTGCACGCTTCATCCTAACCTAACATGACACGATAGAGGAACAAGCGATAAAAGCTTTTCCACATTCATCACAATAGTTTCGTTTAGTGAGTTTGAAACACTGAAACATATTTAGCTCAAAAAGCATGCTTGACTAGTTAGGGGATGGTTAAACTGTATGGAGGGTATTTATAATAGAGGTTGACTGATATTAATCATAAAAAACAGTACAGATTATCTGTATGCTTAAACACTTGAACCATCCAGGAGGTTTTTTAAATTTTGTACTGGTTTGTTCAAATAAAACCCACTTATCTACAATATGCAGAATTTTCCTAAATATGTGCATATTTCTTTCTAACATTATTTCGACTCAAGTTCGATTCCCGGCTCGAGGTCCTTTGCCGATTCTTCCACTCTCTCTGCTCCCCACACAATCTTGTCTGTAATCTCCCCTCTTATTTTAATAATTACCATAGCGGTTAGCACCAATAGCTGAGTGGTCAGAGCGTCGACACAACACTGAGGTGCTCATGGCGACTCGAATTTGGTTCCCGGCTCGAGGTCTTTTGCCAATCCTTCCACTCTCTTTGCTCCCCACACAATCTTGTCTGTAATCTCCTCTCTTCTTTTAACAATTACCAAAGTGGTCGGCACCAATAACCGAGTGGTTAGAGCGTCGATACAACACTGATGTGCTCACGGCGACCCGAGTTTGATTCCCGGCTTTGCTGATTCTTTCCCTCACTCTGCTCCCCACACTTTCCTGTCTGTAAACTCCACTGTTCTGTCCATTAAAGGTGAAAACCCCACGAAAAATTATATATAAAATAATAAATAATTACAATACTGCTCAAAATGACCGCAAGCATTTCAGTGTCTGTTACTTTTCCTCGTGACTTTGAATATGTGTGCCTCTGTTGCCTGTGAACATCCTGCTAACATAAACATTACTTTCTGATAGCAAAAACATTACTTTAGATGTCTTTCAAAATGGCATATTCTGTGCCACGAAAAAAGCCTTCTCCCCTGCTTGTGAAAGTGAAAATGAAAGTGAGCCGCTGATATTTGCAGGCAATCTAGTAGCCTAACACATTTCTAGGCTATTATAAAAAGATTGCACCCAAAAGATTGAAACCGAAGCACTCAAAGGAAACCCACGCCAACACGGGGAGAACATGCAAACTCTACACAGAAATGCCAACTGGCCCAACCGGGACTCAAACCAGCAATCTTCTTGCTGTGAGGCGACAGTGCTAACCACTGAGCCACCGTCACGTCCATGCCGACAGACATTGAAAGCTTAATTTTAATATTGCATTAGAAGCTTTTAATGTAAACATGACTTGACAATATGACGTCTTGTATGACAACGGTCAGAATGACCACTATGGCAATTTTAGTAGTTATAGAAGTCTGGTAGTTCCAGTGTTATTGGTCTGCATTAATGGAAAAACCAGAAGACCAACCATATTGTTAAATATCTGAAATGTTTTTTCGGGCATTCTCAAATCTTTTAGCCAAAGTCTGTCAGCAAAATCCTCTCAAAAACCCCAAAGAGTGTCTCGCTTCTCCCTTCGTCTTCATCTTCTGTGGCTTAAGTAATTAATTATATAAGAAAATAGACTTACAGTGGCTTCTCCTAATGCATGTTTTGATATTTTCCAATGTTTATCAGGAAGTGTCAATTTTGTTTTCTTTGACTCATTCACTGTAAAAAATACTGGGTTTCACACAATCCCTTCATGTCATCCCAACGCAATTCGATTAAGTTAACTTAATGCTTTTTTTTTTTTTTTTTTTTTTTTACAATTTTAAGTTGATTCAACATAAAACAATTAAGTTGCCAGAAAAAAACCCTTCTATAATTCAAGCTCATTTTAAATAAGTAGTTTGAACAAGAAGCATTTTTTTGAGTAGTGAAAGAGTAGTAGTTTTTTTGAGTAGTGTAAATGGTGCAAATGTTTTATGCAATATTTCAGTTTTGCGCATAAGTTTAATTCACATTATTGGATGGAAACATCTGATTAAACTGTAAAAAATACTGGGTTTCACACAAGTCCTTCATGTTGTCCCAACTCAAATCGATTAAGTTAACTTAACTGTTTTTTATAAATTGAAGTGGATTGAACATAAAGCAATTAGGTTCTCCCCAAAAACAATTCAATTTAATTCAAGTTTATTTATATAGCGCTTTTTACAATGTAGATTGTGTCAAAGCAGCTTAACATGTTCTAGTAAAGTTCAGACTTCAGAGTGTAGTTCAGATTAGTTCATTTCAGTTCAGTGTGGTTTAAGTTTCACTGCTGAAAGTTCAAACACTGAAGAGCAAATCCACCAAAGCGCAGCTCCACAAGTCCCGATCCCAGCAGGCCAGTGGCAACAGTGGCGAGGAAAAAAAACTTCACCAATTGACGAAGTGAAGGGTCTTCAAGGGTCTGAAAAATCTTGAGAGAAACCAGGCTCTGTTGGGCACGATCATTTTTCTTCTGGCCAAACTTCCTGTGTGGAGCTGCAGTCTAGGCGCCGGGGGCTGGGGAAGCTGGATGTCCATCGTGGAAAGCTGCAGGTGTGGTAGGGCATCGACGGGAGGTCAGGCTGGCCCAAAGGATCAAACGTAGACTTGTTTGTCACAGTGGCCTTCCAGCAATCAGTCTCATGCACTCCATTCCTCCATGACCACCACAGCATCAGCACGGGACACGGCCTTGTCCAGGATACCTTGGGATCATCTCTTCACAGGTCTAGGATCGCATCAATGGCGCTGCATAATCTGTAGGGGCCTCGGGATGAGTATCCCCAGGTGGAAATAGAAAATAAAGAAAATAATTAGCGTAGCTGCTGTTCATAGTGTATTTGCAAAAAAATGGATTGTTATAGATGAAAATAGCAGTTATATAAACAAACATGTAAAGCATATGAGAGTTTCTAACACAATGTCTGGTGCATTAAGACAGGAGGAGTGTGTTCTACACGTGGTTGTCAAGCCAGCTCACCTGTGTGGAGCACACTCATGCATCATACCGTTATGCGATGCATTGAGTGTATGCTTTACTAAAAACAAGGATTCAATAGTTTGAACAAGCATTTTTTGAGCGTATTGCGTAATCTCGAAGTCATTCGACGTGACAGAAATGAACCTTAAGATAAACCCAAATAAATTTGTCAGTTTGCAAATCAGAAGCAGAAAAGCTTGATTAATATGAGGGGGAATCTCTCTGCCAGTTCACAGGCTTTTCTGTAATTGAGAAAAGGATAAAAAAGATGAAGGAATATGAGCCAGCGTTATGTTTCTAAAGTGCTGACAGAACAAACATTTACAGCCCACACACTGGTGTTATCTTGGGAAAGCCTAATAATTTTCTAGATAATCAAGAAAGATGCCTTGTATGTATTCTCTGTCCTGGAATTCAATTCAGTTTGTAATCGGTTGAGGAAATCTGAAGCGAAAACAACTCTGTACACCTTCAGATTCAATAGAGCATTGATGATATTAGATTATTTTTACGATCTCATACATACAAATGACACCAACTGGGAGTGTGTACAAACGAATGACAATATCCAGCAGAAGACAATTTGTTGGTTAATATTTGTATAACACAAAATTGAGTTTTGCGGCTTTTAGTCGGTTCGCCTTGTGGATATTGGACTCCGATAGCTGACACTGTTCTGCTCAAAAGTTTTGAAAGAAGGCATTACTTTTTCTATCGTCTTGTTTCATTTTCTGTTATCCTCACAAATGAAATATTTCCACCAAAATATTAAGCAGACAAATATTCATTTTTTTTCAATGATTTCTGAACACTCGTGGAGTAACGACTGCTTTGGCATTACAAGAATAAATTATATTTTAAAATATATAAATTTTTCCATAATGTTATTGTTCTACTGAATTTTTAGTTAAGTAAATGTGGTCATAAGAGAACTATTGCGAAAAAAAAAGCATTAATGAGTGCTTTAGAATGATTGCCTTTTCTAAGACACGTACACAAATGCATTAGTTTGGCTACAATTATTTTAGTTCCACCAATATCTGGTTTAAACAGGAAATGCCTCCACTGTAAAAAGCGATTAGCTACTTTAGATAAGAAAGTCAGTAAATGTGTTGTGACTGTTAAGTCATTTTATATCACTTTTTACAGTGTATGACATAAAAGCCACATTTTTTATATTGTAACAATGAGATATTATATTTTTTCTTTTTTCTTTTTTTTGCAAATGATGGATTATAAAGTGATGAGAGTTGTAGACAAATAAATACTACATACATACATACATACATACATACATACATACATACATACATGCATGCATACATAAATATTTATTTGTTGTTTTTTTGTTGTATTTATTTTATTATTTATATTATATTATTAATTAATTAATTCATTTATTTTCTTTTCAGCTTAGTCCCTTTATTAATCAGGGGTCGCCACAGCGGAATGAACCTCCAACTTTTACAGCATAAGTTTTTACGCAGCGGATGTTCTTCCAGCTGCAACCCATTACTGGGAAACACTCAGACACTCTCATTCACACTCATACAATCTGGACAGTTTATCTTACCCAATTCACCTATAGCGCATGTCTTTGGACTTGTGGGGGAAACCGGAGCACCTGGAGGAAACCCACACGAACACGGGGAGAACATGCAAACTCCACACAGAAATGCCAACTGTCCCAGCCAAGGCTCGAACTAGCGACCTTCTTGCTGTGAGTCGACAGCGATATGCACTGTGCCACCGTGCCACCCTATGTTATATTATATTATATTATATTATTCATTTATTAATTTTCCTTCAGCTTAGTTTCTTTTATTCATCAGGGGTCGCCACAGCTTATTTATCCTGCATATGTTTTGCACAGCGGATGCACTTCCAGCTGCAGCCCAGTACTGGGAAACACCCATACATTCTCACATTCACACTCATACACTAAGGCCAATTTAGTTTATTTAATTTACCTATAGTGTCTTTGGACTGTGGGGGAAACCGAGGCACCCGAAGGAAGCCCACGCCAACAAAGGGAGAACATGCAAACTCCACACAGAAATGCCAACTGACCAAGCCGGGACTCGAATTAGGGACCTTCTTGCTGTGAGGTGACAGAGCTAACCACTGAGCCACAGTGTCGCCATTATATTATTCATTCATTCATTCATTCATTCATTTCCATTTCAGCTTAGTCCCTATATTGCCACAGCGGAACAAACCGCCAACTTATCCAGCATATGTTTTACGCAGCGGATGCTCTTCCAGCTGCAACCCATCTCTGGGAAACATCCATACACACTCATTCACACTCATACACTACGGACAATTTAGCTTACCCAAGTCACCTGTACCGCATGTCTTTGGACTTGTGGGGGAAACCGGAGCACCCAGAGGAAACCCACGCCAACACAGGGAGAACATGCAAACTCCACACAGAAATGCCAACTGACCCAGCCGAGGCTCGAACCAGCGACCTTCTTGCTGTGAGGCGAACGTGCTACCCACTGCGCCACTGTGAGGCCCTATATTATATTATATTATATTATATTACCCTGTCAGGTTGAAGTTCTTTGTATGTAAGTTTCTGTGTAATTAATTTTTTTAAATATTTCATTGCGTCCATCACCTGTCCACTTTCCCCCCTCTTCTATGCAGTTTGGCCTGTTGAGCGTTTGATGAAAATCATCTCTGTATGTGATATGACACACATCAGCCAAAAGCAGCGGCCACTCACTCGTCTCGCTATGGAAGCTGATATTCAGCCATCACACAATTTATTTTCTCTTCTTGTCTCCATCTTTCCATCGACGCACACCCTGCGGACCCTCGCTGTCTCTGTCGACTCCCAGCAGGCTCTCTGCCGAGCGATGATGACTTATTCCTCATAGCATTTGTTGTGTCTACAGCAATGACACGCTGGTTAAATCCTGAAACGTGTTCGCCACAAGTGTACCGTTTCTGATCGCACTCGAAATATCAAAGAAAAGTGACAAAAAAATTCCTGGTTTAACTTCTCGGCTTCAGCTAAGTGTTCATGCCAAGCCAGTCAGCGTGAGTCAGCTCCATACAGTATGTCTCTTGATCATATCTGAAAATAGAGCACGTATTGTTGGTTTAAAAGCATCAGACTCAGTGTCTGTCGTGGTTTATCTGTCACTTTTGTCAAAGCTTTAAAAAAAGTAATGCATTTAAATGGATTGTTCATCAAAAAATGCCATTCTGTCATAATTTACTCACCCACAAGAGCTTTTGAAATGCAAACGTATCATAAAAAAGTGGTCCATAAGAATCCAACTCTTATGAAGCCATGAAAAATGGGGACAATTTTAATTTCAGTCAGTTAAGAGCCATGAAAGCTTGTTTTCTCTCTTTTTTTTTTTTTTTTTTTTGTCTCCGTGTCTTTGTCTTCCATCAAACCTCACCCGGTGCAAACAAAGGACGGACAGGTTAGACAGGACTCTCTACTGGGCTGTGATAGGAAATCCATGAGGCTACGTGCCAGGGTGGAAAATGAGATTCTCTGTCTTTATAGCCATTCTGCTTCATCCGAATAACATGTTTGAGAACACTTATTTATTTCGAGAAAGATGTAGGTGTTCTGCTTCTATCATTGCTGCTTTTTATCATGTTTAGTGTGTGTGTGTGTGTGTGTGTGTGTGTGTGT
>CAIGQW010056839.1:6553490-6572180 GCA_903798125.1 Danio choprae | reverse complement strand
ATATATATATGTATATGTAAAATGAAAATTACTAAATTGATTTTGTTATATATCAGTACTGTGATGATTGTGTTATTTTAAAAAAATTATGTATCATATATTGTGTTAATCAGGTGTCGTAATTATAGATATTGAAAATAATCAGGTTAATGTTTATTTATCATGGATAATGGTAATTGACAATAAATTTATCACAAGATATTATCATTTCTGCCTATTTATGTGATCAGAATCCAAATAATTTGACTGCAGGAAGTAATTCAAACACTCGATTAATGCCTTAATATGAGTTTGGAGTAAAAATATGCTATTCTAAGCTGTACTGCAATGTAAAAAGTAGACTTTTCTTTAAAAAAAACAAACAAAAAAAAAACGCTTTTTAAAAGGTTAATTGACTTTAAGAAGTGAGATAACCCATTGCCTTAAAATTAAGTGAACTATGTGCATAATTGTAAAATTTAAAATTAAATTAATATTTCCAAGTAACAATGGGTATACTCACTTTTTAAGTAAAGTAAAAAATTGCGTTTTACAGTGTAAGCTTAATGCAGTTCATATTTTAACTTCCTGTAGTAGTTGATCTTTTGTTTGGAATGGTATGATTCACAGGCCAAAAATAAATATAACTGAAAACATAAAAATAACTGAAGGAATAAATGATTTGACTGATAGATCATTATTTTAAAGATAGATTGCATAAAGATGGTTATTGCAGATCAAACGTGAAGACTGAACGGTTTTATTCTGTGAAAACAACCATCCTGGGTGTACTTATTGCACGGCTACTTGCCACGAAACATAAAAATTAGACATAAACCATTGTTCTGAGCCATAATAGTTTATTAGTTCTTTAATTAAATGCAAAGCTGACAGGAAGGAGAAAATAGCTGATGGAGTATACACTAACCTGTGCATTATTCACTCAGAAGATGGCGCCAAACAGTCAAAAAGGCAAAGCTGACAGAAATTGAACCACATAAATAGAGCATATAATAATATCTGTATTATTCATTCAGAACCACAGTGTGGCAGACAAGCAGATACATATGAATGTGGATGCAAGTAAATGGATTTGAAAGTATTCACTGACGGTCAAAGTGATTCGAAGTTCCCGGATGTGCATGTGTTATTTAGCGGTTGTTATCTCGGAATAACATGTCTTGAAATGTCACGACTGACAAATCAGAACTGAGTATTCCAGACAGCCTTGTGATGATGGATATTATGGGTCTCATTTATAAACATGGCATACGCACAAAACAGGGGCAGAAAAGTGCGTACGTCACTTCCCACGCAAAGGTTGTGATCTAATATAAGCCATAATCATTGATAAATAGATACAAATTTATTCTACCGTAGGTCCAGTTACAGGAAGGTTTCTATGCAAAGTTTATAAATGAGATGTGATTGTCAGGTTGGTCCTGCTCCCGAGACTTGAAATGTTATTGATTATTTATTTTGTGGGTACACCATTAGGGGAAAAAAAAGTTGTCATTAAAAAAAGAGCCAATTTTTTTCATGGTGACTTTCATTTTTCTTCTAATGGTATTACAGATAAGGCTTCTCCTGACTGAGAGAAGCCGTACAGAACAAAAACATAAATATTGAGATATATTTTAGCTATATATCGACCGGCTCTGTTTCATAGCCTTTTTAAAACACACCTCATGATTTGAGCTTCAGGATGACATTGACTTTACAGCAGTGCTGACAGACACAGAACAGGACTGAAAGGTTATTGGTCTGCATCCCAATTCAGACTGAAAGAAAGCAAACCCTGATCAGAGACAGGAGATTCAGCACAGGTTAGACATACAGTACTGTAATGAGGCTTGAGATCTGATGAAAACAAACACATATGCAACATGTCAATGTGAGAATTGGATTGAGTGTCATCTTTACTGCATAGTTGAAAATGCAACAAAACAGCTATCTAATTTTAAAGGTTTCTTATGCTGATTCTCTCTGCATTTATTTCATCAGAAGTACTTTAACAGTAATTAAGATTAAAGATTAAACGGTAATATTGTGAAATGTCACTCAGCTCTTTTTTTTACTATTATCAATTTTAAAATGTAATTCAATCGTGATTTTCAACATTGCTACGTCAGTCTAGTCATTTGATTCCCTGGAAAGCACTAATTTTTATTATCCATAAAATTAATATTGGTATTATCAAAATTGGCGGCACAGTGGCTCAGTGGTTAGCACTGTCGCCTCACAGCAAAAAGATTGCTGGTTTGAGTCCCGGCTGGACCAGTTGACATTTCTGTGTGGAGTTTGCATGTTCTCCCCATGTTGGCGTGGGTTTCCTCCGGGTGTTCCAGTTTCCCCCACAGTCCAAACACATGCGCTATAGGTGAATTGGATGAACTAAATTTGCCGTAGTCTATGAGTGTGTGTGTGTGAACGTAGTCTATGTACTGGGTTATGGCTGGAAGGGCATCCACTGCGTAAAACATACAGTATGCTGCAATAGTGGCCGGTTCATTCCGCTGTGGCAAACCCCTGATAAATAAGGGCCAAACCAAAGGAAAATGAATAAATGATTTATCAAAATTCACAAAATTAATTATTAGTATTATCAAGTTAAAAACAGTTGCTCTACTTGATATTTTGTGTGACATTTAAATATCTTTGCTGCTACAATTTACTGTAATGGATCATTACTGAATAAAATAATAATAAAAAGAAATTAATCTGACTATAAAACATTCTTATTATACATAAATCATTTTTATCACTATACAGTTTTACTGATTTACAGAGGACCCCCACTAACAACAGCATATAACAACACCCACTAACAACAGCATGTATATATTTTACGGTCTATTTTAGAACAAGACGTACTGTATACTGTATATACAGTATAATGTATATACTGTATTAAAAAAACTGTATTTTCGAGTCACTGCTCAGGCCCAAAAATACAAATTAATTATTATCATTGGTGCCACTTTCATTTAAACTACTCTGTTTTATTTCATCTGCAAGTTTGTAATCATTTCAAATATTAAATGATCAAAACGGCATGGTCACTTATTCTTTTAAATGTATTAATATTTAAAGAATGAATTCAGAAATGAAATATGCTGTTTCATGTTCACATTGACAGTTATGCTGAGAGACTGTTCATTATTTCACCTAAGGTTTGTATTTTTGATTTACAAAATTTATTTGAAATAATAATAATAATAATAATAATAATAATAATACATTTTATTTATAATGCGCTTTTCTAAAACCCAAAGTGCTACAACAACAGAGAAATCAAACATGCAATAAAATACAAGGATTTAACAGAACAATGATCAAATATAAACGCATTAGAATGGTCAAGAATACTGATCAAGAAATGATACTTGCGTTCAATATGCTAATTTGATGCAATCACAAATGAAATCTCTAACTTTACAGCATTTTTGTAACATACCTCTGAAGCTGTATTCAAAATCCTCTCGGCTCATCAATCTCGGCTTGTCAGTTTGAATGGGAGTGACGCTTGTGACTTTGAGGCGGTAAATATGGCATGTGAGAGGTGTGTGTGAAGTGTCACACATGTGTCAGTATCAGACAGGCTTCTTGTGCTTCTATCTGTCCTTCACATTAATGTCACGCTGTCATCTCAGTGACGGCCGCAGTCTCTCACACACACACACACGCTGAGATAGAGAGATAACACAGGTCATCTGCTCGCACGCAAACAAACACACACTTTCACTTTGGCTGATTATGGTTGCTTCTGTGTGTTTGTAAGTGTGTCTCTTCGATTTAAAATGAAAGTTTATTTTAAGTTTCATTAGAATATCCACTAGAAGAGTGTTACATACAGTTGAAGTCAGAATTATTAGTCCTCCTGAATTATTAGCCCCCCTGTATTTTTTTCCCCAATTTCTGTTTAACAGAGAAAAGATTTTTTTCAACACATTTCTAAACATAATAGTTTTAATAACTCATTTTTAATAACTGATTTATTTTATCTTCGCTATGATGGCAGTACATAATATTTAATTCGATATTTTTCGAGATACTAGTATTCAGCTTAAAGTGACATTTAAAGGCTTCAGGTTAATTAGGCACGTTAAAGTAATTAGGCAAGTCATTGTATAATGATGGTTTGTTCTGTTGACAATCGAAAACAAATATTGCTTAAGCTGGCTAATAATGTTGACCTTAAAATGTTGAAAAAAAAAAACTGCTTTTATTCTAGCCGAAATAAAGCAAATAAGATTTTCTCCAGAAGAAAAAATATTATAGGAAATACTATGAAAAATTCCTTGCTCTGTTAAAAGTCATTTGGGAAATATTTGAAAAGGCAAAGAAAAAAAACAATCACAGGAGGGCGAATCAGTTTGATTTCAACTGTATTTTGCTGGCTTGTGTATTTACATTATACCAGATGTTTTAAAGAATGTTAAAATCCAGAGAAATAAGCCATTTTAACTAGTGAGACAGAGCGTGTGCTGTGTGTTCATGCCAATGACGTCAAACACCCTTGGATTTTTGGTTTGGTTTTATAGAAAACATGGAAGAAAAACCAAAGAGACTTTAATATGTTATGGGTTTTTTTAGACTGCACAGAGCCTATAATGTATTTAGTCCGATAAAACATTTCTGCTTCTTCTTAACATGATCATGAGCAGAAGAACAGGAAGCAGTGGGCTGTGGCATAATAAAAGCTCTGCTGCCTTCATGTTACGTCGCGCTTGTCTCTTATTAGCAGTTGCTTCAGTGGTTCTCTCGTTTCTCTTCAAGAGCTTTCAGCTTTACTCTGCTTCATACTAGCATGATAATAGGTGTTGAATACTTTAGCTCATCCATAATATGCATCATTTCTGTAAGTCCTGTAAGATGTATTGAAGACCACAACTCCCATGATTCATTGCGTCATCAAACTATACCTTTGTTTGTTGTGAATAAGCATACTGTGAATGAAAATACACAATATTGAAAATACATACTGTGTTTTTAAGGTTATCTAATATAGAATTCTCCACATCAGTAAGACAAATTTTGCATTTAGAAGAAATAAGCATACACTTAAACTAAAATTGATCAATGAAATGGTGACATCACCATACACTTCAGCTTCTCATCAGATCTTCTGCAGTCAAAAAAAGCTAAAATTAAGAAATGAAGCCTGCGGAGTAAGGCATACACTACCTGACAAAAGTCTTGTCGCTTATCCAAGTTTTAGGAAGAACAAATAATAACTTGACTTGTAGTTGGTCATTTGGTATCAGAAGTGGCTTATATGAAAGGAAAAAAGGCCTCTAGATTACGCTTATTTTACCAAAAAAAAATATGATCATTCCTTGGTTTTTAATTATTTAATTAGAACTGTAAGGTCTGACTTTGCTTAGACAAAAATCTTGCCACTTAACAGAAATAACGTACAGTATAAAATGGTGCAGTGGAAAAATAATTAATATTGTGTATGACTCCCATGAGCTTGGACGACTGCATCCAGACATCTCTGCAATGACTCAAATAACTTATTAATAAAGTCATCTGGAATGGCAAAGAAAGCGTTCTTGCAGGACTCCCAGAGTTCATTAAGATTCTTTGGATTCATCTTCAATGCCCCCTCCTCCATCTTACCCCAGACATGCTCAATAATGTTCATGTCAGGTGACTGGGCTGGCCAATCCTGGAGCACCTTGACCTTCTTTGCTTTCAGGAACTTTGATGTAGAGGCTGAAGTATGAGAAGGAGTGCTATCCTGCTGAAGAGTTTGCCCTCTCCTGTGTTTTTTAATGTTTTAAACCCCAAACCATGATTTTTCCTTCACCAAACCTGACTGATTTCTGTGAGAATATTGGGTCTGCAGTTTCCAATAGGTCTATCTGTCTGTATCTGCAGTATTTGTGATGATTAGGATGCAGTTCAACAGGTGATTCATTGGAAAAATCTACCTTCTGCCACTTTTCCAAATGAACAACTAGAAGTCAAGTTATTATTTGTTGCTCTTACAACCGGGATTGACGACAAGACTTTTGTCAGGCAGTGTACTTACCTATGTATTATTCATTCACAAGATGGCACCAAACAGTCAAAAATTGTGGCATTACAGTCAAGCAGATACATATGAAAGTGGATGTAGGTATATGGATATGAATGTATTCACTGATCCAAGTGATTCAAAGTATCTGGATGAGGCTGTGTTATTTAGAGGTGGTTATCTGGGAATAACACACCTTGGAATGTCACTGCTAACCAATGAGAATCAAGTATTCCAGACATCCCTGCAATAAACTCCTTTAATGCACAGCAAACCATTGATTATCCCTTACACATTCAATTAATTGTATTTATGTGCACATTTAAACTTCCATGAACAAGGTTTTGAAAAGCACATAAGAAAATGAAACCCATCACTTTTTGCACCATTAAACAATTTGTGATCTCTTACAAACCTCCAGCAGCATGTATATGGCTCGCTTTATGAGATGACAGGGGAATTAGTTCACGTTTGTTAACCGATACGATGATTGATTCTGCTGAAATAGCACCTGACTGAGCTGATGGCTCGAGCGTTCGTTCACTAATGAGGCAGAGAATCTTTAGTGCGACTGTATGATGAGTAATGCTCAATAATGCACGCTCTACTGAGAGTCTGCCAGCACAGCCTACACACCAAAAAACCCTTTACAGCTCAGATAAAAATATATACGTGTATATCCTGCTGAAACAAGCAGCATATGTGGGGCTTAGGATGATGGAGTCTAGTATGAGATGATGATGTGCTGTATACAGGCCTCTTAAAGGGAAAGTATGCAAAAAAAATTAAAACACAATAGGTATACAATGTTTTTCTTTACTAGAACATTAAAGAAGTGTTTTTGGGTGAACTGACCCTTTAAAGGAACACAAATGGAAAAGTTGAAAGGCAGTTGTTTATGTGGAAGACTGTGTTGGTTGACTGGTTTCACCTGTTAAGATATTTGCAGGCGTTCCACAAAGCCGAACAGCACTAAACCGTATTGCATTTCACACCGGTCACTGCTGGGTTTTATTTTTTTATTTATTTATTTTTAGTGTTCAGTAGACAGTTTTGCACTCAGTATACAAGCATATGCATTACAAGTATTCAAACATGTCTACACATACACTGGACAATCTTAAGGTTAGCAAAGTATCGTAAAACCCTATGGAAGGTTATTATAGGTCAAGATTAGTTTTTATTTTATTACTGTGTTCAAATGTATTTACAAATCAGTTTGATGTTTTACCATAAATGATTGACAACAGGTTTAGCGGCAAATATATAAACCAGTATATTTATCAATTTTATGAATATTTATAAACCTGTAATTAAAAATATTTCTCTATTTTAAAATGATGTAAAATAAATCATTTAGAATAAAATTTTTGGTAAATTTTCTTATACAGGAATGTAGATTTTACGTCTGGTTGACTGTATTTTATTTTATTTTTTTTACTTTGGAACAAGAAGATATTTAGCTGAATGTCCAAGCTGCACTTTTTACACATGTATAAAAAACCCAAACAAACAAAACTAACTTTCTTTCTTTCTTCTCCTTTGTTTTTTTTCGTTCTTTGCATGTGCATTCCTTTTTTTCTTTCATTCATTTAATTCATTCATTTTTTTCTTTTCATTTGTTCTTTTTCTTTCTTCATTTCGGGTGTGTGCGTTTCTTTCTTTCTTTTAGTTTGTTCTTTCTTTCTTTCTTTCTTTCTTTCTTTCTTTCTCCATCCATTCATTCATCCATCCATCCTTCCTTATATTCATTTCCATCCATCCATCCTTTCTTTCTTTATTCTCTCCTTCTTTCTTTCTTAAAATCATATCCATCCATCATCCTTCCTTTCTTTAATGAATTCATTCATTTCCATCCATCCATCTATCCATCCATCCATCCAACTCTACCATCCAGCCAGCCATCCATCCAACCAACTTTACCATCCATCTATCCATCCAACTCAACCATCCATCCATCCATCTATTCATCCAATTTTTTTTCTATCCATCCATGTATTATCTATCCATCCGTCCATTCATCTATATATTTATTATTCATTAATCCATTATCCATCTATCCATCCATTATACATCTATCCATCCATCCTTCCTTCCTTCCTTCCTTCATTAATTCTTTCTTCCTTTAATGCATTAATTCTTTCTTTTATTCATTATTTTTCTTTATAAATGCATTCTTTCATTCTTTCCTTTTTCATGCATTCTTTCTTTTTAATGGGTTCATTCTTTCTTTCCTTCCTTTTAAATGGGCCGTTGTAAATATGCAGAAATTATGCCTGTATTATTAAATATGAATTAGGGTAGTTTAAACATTTCATATTTTCACACTGTTTTCAAGTTGTTCAGCTTTTCAGTTGGTTTGTATTTTGCCTTTGATCAATAGTTTGTAGTTTCGCTCTTCAGCATGCGATATCATTCCTGTCTAGAGTCTCACATGGAGATCTGTGGCGTGCAGGATAGTGTTGTGTAGAGTATGAAGGCTCTGTCTGTCCTCCTGCTGCAGTATCAGATCAACTGTAGGAGGGTCAGCATTGATCGGCACGCTGGATCTTTCAGCCCAAGCGGAGCTTCGATCTGTATGGATTGTGGGTCAGCGGTGTGGATGGTGGGACGGGGAGGGGTCTCTTATCGGGTGGAGAGCCACGGTCTTTTGTGTTTCTGATCATTAATCACACTGTCACCAGGGTGTCATCCTGCCCGACTCTCCCCACACACACACACACACACACACACACACACACACACACACACACACACACACACACACAGGTCTGGAGGAATCACTTCATCTGTCCTTGGCGTAGATCAGATAGTGAACAGAGGAGGACCGGCCTGTCCCATCCAAATGACAATTCAGAGTGGACGGCACTTAACACTGTCCGCAAGACAAAATACAGACTGTACGGTCAGATAAAGGGAGACTGCTTCAATTGCAGTTTCCGATTCATGTTGTTTGAAATCTGGATGACTGTATTTTTTTCTATGCAACATAACCCATATTTACCCATATTTAGCTCAATGTCCATGCTGCACTTTTCCCTATTGTTGTATGCAAAGTGGTTACAAATATATATTAAAAAAGGTTATCCTCAAGATCACAATTTATAACTCAAAAATTAGTTTTTTCTTTCTCATAATTTTTTTTCCTTGTTTCTTTTTTCACTTTCATTCATTCATTCATTTTTCATTGTTTGTTTCTGTCTTTCTTTCATGAATTCATTGTTTGTTTCCCTTTCTTTCGTTCTTTTTCTGCTTTTATTCTTTTTCTCATAATTTTCTTTGCTTCTGTTTCTTTCATGCATTTATTGATTATTTCTTTTTTCTTTCTGTCTCTTCTTGTTTTCTGTTTTTTCTTGCTTCATTCTTTTTGTTCTCTTTCTTTCTTTCTTTCTTTCTTTCTTTCTTTCTCTATTTTTCAACTCTACTTTTCTGAATTTACTGGATTCATCAGCTTTGGGTTTGTGTAAAATGTTAATATTTGTTTAATTGGCTAAATGTCTAATAATTAAAAAAATAATAAATTTCAATACTTCAAGTATAAAAAAACATTGTACTTAAAAACATAAGTACAAATCATAAACCGAGAGAACTGTCAAGTGGTCTTTCCATAGATGTAGATAAATTGACCAAACAATACAATACATGGCTTTGTGAACTTTGAAGGTTTGTCTTTTAGAATAAATACTCTTTATGAGTGTAATTAAATTTGATATATATATATTTTTTAAACTTTATGGAGTTATTTAATTGTGACCAAAGTCTAATGATAACCTTAGTTTGCTCACATTTTTGCCTCTGCTAGTAAACCTGTTCACTATACGGATAAGAGCAGCAGCATTTTAAAAATATTGTACAGGTCTGAATAAAAGATGACATAATTTATTTTTCATTTTTTGTTCTAAGTCTTTATTAACTGAAAGCTCTTGCCTTCCCTTCAAACCTGGCTTGTGTGAAGTCGTCTCCATTAAACTATTCTTTATTATTGTCATTTCAGAGGCGCTGAGAGCGAGGGAGTTATTAGTCTTTTGCTGAGATATAATATTCAGCTCAGTCACATGACCAGACTATACTGCTTTAATTGGAACTGTAAGCCAGTATGGCATTTTAGATGGGGTGTGTGTGTGTGTGTGTGTGTGCATGTGAAGACCTCCACAGCTGTTGTGAGGTAAAGGGCAGGCCGTCTTCACCCTGACGGTGAATCCGCTGACGCCGCACGTGTCACAGAGTCAAGGTTACGCATCTTAGCGCATGCCAGCATGACCCGTTTCTCAAGCAGAGCATTACTTATTTATACCGCCTATTTATTTGTCTAATAGCTTTTTATTCCTCTCTGACGACTCGGTGATCATCTGGAATCCCTCAGAGACGCTGAGATCAATAAGTAGACAGAAGACAAAGACAAGGGCTGGTTGACATGTCTTAACTCCGCACACATTTCACGTACAGGGTGTGTGAATGATGAATTAAAGGGATAGTTCACCCAAAAATGAAAATAGTCATTATTTATTCACCATTCACTTGACACAAACATGTTGAATTTCTTTCTTCTGTTGAGCATAAAAAAGATATTTTGAAAAAATGTTGACATTGACTTCCGTAGTATTTCTTTTTTTTTTCCCAACTATGAATGTCAATGGTTACAGAGTTTCCAACATTCTTCAAAATAACTTCTTTTGTGATCAACAAAGAAAATCATAAAGGTTTGGATTCAAATGAAGAGGAGTAAATCTTTCTATTTGTGTGAACTATCCCTTTAAAACTTGTAACCATTGTCTTCTGTGGTATTTGTATGTACTACTATGGAAGTCAATGGTTACAGGTTTTGATAATTTTTCAAAATGTCTACTCGAGTACATGGTGTGTAAATGATGAATTAAAGGGATAGTTCACCCAAAAATGAAAATACAGTCATCATTTACTCACCATTCACTTACGTAGTATTTGTTTTTTCAACTAATGGATGTCAATGGGCACCAGCTTTTCCAACATTCTTCAAAATATCTTTTTTATGTTCAACAAATTAACTTAGAAAGGTTTGTATTTACATGAAGATGAGTAAATGGTGAGTAAATGTTTATATTTGGCTAAACTTCACTACCTCACAAAAGTCTTGTCGTCAATCCCGTTTGTAAGAGCAGCAAATAATAATTTGACTTCTAGTTGATCATTTGGAAAAGTGGCAGAAGGTAGATTTCTCCAATGAATCACCTGTTGAACTGCATCCTAATCATCACAAATACTGCAGAAGACCTATTGGAACGCGTATGGACCCAAGATTCTCACAGAAATCAGTCAAGTTTGGTGAAGGAAAAATCATGGTTTGGGGTTACATTCAGGGGTTACAGAGTGGATGGCAACATCAACAGCTTGAGGTATCAAGACATTTGTGCTGCCCATTACATTACAAATCACTAGAGAGGGCCAATTCTTCAGCAGGATAGCGCTCCTTCTCATACTTCAGCCTCCACATCAAAGTTTATGAAAGCAAAGAAGGACAAGGTGCTCCAGGATTGGCCAGCCCAGTCACCAGACATGAACATTATTGAGCATGTAAGATGGTAAGATGGAGGAGGAGGCATTAAAGATGAATCCAAAGAATTTTGATGAACTCTGGGAGTGACAAGACTTTTGTGACAAGACTTTTGTCTAAGCAAAGTCAGACCTTACTGTCCTAAATAAATGATTAAAAAACAAGGCATGATCATATTTTATTTTTATTAAAATAAGTGTAATCTAGAGGCCTTTACCTTTCATATAAGCCACTTCTAATACCAAATGATCAACTAGAAGTCAAGTTATAATTTGTTCTTCCTAAAACGTAGATAGGCGACAAAACTTTTGTCAGGTAGTGTATGCCTTTTGGATGACTTCATCTCATTCTTTGTGTAGAACATTTGTAAATGAGGAGGAAAATCTTTGATTTTGCCTTTAATTTTATGAGAAAGAACCGAGGCCTATTATAGAGACCTCATTTGTGTTTTTTTCATCCTGTGCTTAACTCTCATTTAGGCTGATGTGTGTGTGAATACTCTCCCATCTCCTTCACACTTCTCGCTCCGTCACGCTCTTATCACTTCTTCATTTCTCCACTGACGAGTGTTTCTCTCCCAATCTCTGACATCACCGTACAGAGTCCCTTCTCTTCCCGCAGCGCTTTGGAGAATTCGGCCCTTTCCTATTGATTTCCCATCAGTCAATGGGCCACTTTGGGGTTCGGCCCAAAAGAATAATCCCTGTGTCGAGGGCCAGAATAAGTAGCGAAATTGATGGCAGAGAGGGATCGATTGTCTAGCGCTGGCCTTTTGTCGGCGCTCGTCTGTAGATCCAGAAGCATCAGGAACCCATAATGAATCCCTGTTCTGAGCATTTCAATACTAATGAAGACGTTTCTGCTGACGGCACATTTGTCATTCACACGTTCCCTGAAGTCCACTCTGGATGGAATGAATTTCGGGAATTGATAGTCAGGTATTATCACATTTCGGGGTTGTTCTGGTTATGGCAGTAGAGAAATGACAGTACTTGGAAACGGTTAAACAAGTAAGCGTAGGTTAACTTTGACAAAGGGTTTTATCGTAAATGCTGAAGACATTTGAAGTTACTAATATCTCACGTTAATGTGTATTTTTTATTATGGAAAAAAAATACAATAAACTTTCCACCTCTAAAGGGTTGTACGCTGTAAAAAATCTGTTAATTAATAAGCAGTTTCCCTATTTTGTGATTCACAAGTGTCTTTTTGTTTATTTACGGTTGTGAATTGCATTATGGGAGCTTGATCTCGGCTCTGTCGACTTTTTTGATGTTGAAAATTCAACTCTACAGTTTAAAAAAAGTGACTTTTATTGACATTTAAGTAGTTTGAAATAATATAATATATATAGAAATAAGTCTGTAAAATAAAAGAAAATACTGGCAGTTTATATCAAGGTTTTTATAGCGTAATATACAACACCAACCCAGACAATATATCACTTTAAGCCAATAAAAATGTTCATAAAAGTCACTTTTTTTAAACTTTTCAAGATTAAAGGTTGTTGGAAGAAATATCAAGGTCCCATAATGCAATTCAAAAGCATAAATAAATGGGGAAAAATGAATGAATATTTTTTACAGTGTAGTCAAGATACATAATGCTTTGTGTTTATTTTGTAGTTTGTTGTGTATTTAATTACCTTATAGGAATCCTAATTTAAAATATAAATGCTTGTGGTTTTAGCCAGAGAAAGAGTTGGTAAAACACATGGATAATGTCAAAAAAAAAAAACTCCTAACCAGTATTGGAAAATGAAAGAACCAGTACTTGCATATAACAAAAAAATAAAAAACTCATTTCCACTGAACAGTATGGTGCAGTTCACTATAGATCAGTGTTTGGTAAAAAAAAGTGATATACTACAATTTTAATCTTTAAAACACACACACACACACACACACAAAAATGACAACACAAACTTTCACAATACTTTCTTTAAAAAGTAATCAAGTAACACATTTACTAACCTTAAGCCTAACCCTGACTTAGGACCATAAAATATTACTTTTAAAAACAACCACCCCAACACCAGGCTGACCAGGCTTGGATTTCCACTGCCAACAGTACCCTTAATTGGTAGGCGTGTTGTAAGTAAACGGCACCTCTCATGCTTTCCACACATTTAGACTCAATGTGAATGCCCTCATCAACAACAATGAAGGACATACTGGTCTGTAAACCAATCAGCATTCAGCAGCGAGTCTACTGTTGCTCCACCATAGGGGCACCATACTGTTGTGCTAGTTCATTAATTCATTCATTTTCCTTCGGCTTAATCCGTTTATTTATCAGGGGTCGCCACAGCTGAATGAACCGCCAACTTACCCAGCATATGTTTTACACAGCGGATGCCCTACCAGCTGCAACCCAGTACTGGGAAACATCCATACACACTCATTCACACACATACACTACAGCCAATTTAGTTTATTCAATTTACCTGCACCAGCATATGTCTTTGGACTGTGGGAGAAACTGGAGCACCCAGAGGAAACCCATGCCAACACAGGGAGAACATGCAAACTCCACACAGAAATGCCAACTGACCCGGCTGGGACTCGAACCAGCAACCTTCTTGTTGTGCTAGTTATGTTTATAAAAGGGTCTCAAAAAGTGGTACGGTTTGCTGTTTTTAGTACTCTGACAGTGCAGATGGAAATAAATGCACTGTACTGTAGCAAACTGTACGAGACATAAAGGAATCAACAACATCTATTTAAGGAATACTCCAGGTTAAATGCAAGTTAAGCTCTATTGACGGGATCTGTGGCAATTACCACAGAAAAGAATTAAAGTAAAATCCTGTTTACGGTAACACACTTGTAATAAAACTTTATATTAGCCCCACAGACCTTCATTATAGTGTCCTGTGAGATATGATTTTCATCCTCTAAGGCTGTCGATAGAGCTTAACTTGCATTTAACCCAGAGTATTTCTCATTTTAATGCTGACGCGGTGTATTTCTCACCATACCTTACTCTGTAAGACCTGTACAATTAGACTTGACAACTAATTTCATCAAAATCCAGTGGGCTGACACAGAACTTGCTCTGAAACTGACACGTGATGATTTACTGGCAGCGTTTCTGCAGGTCGAGACAGACAGAGAGGGCTTTTAGTGTATTAACACACATTAGCACATAGCCCAATGCAGCAGCTTACTTCAGCCCTGGCCTGCCAACAGCACAAATTAAGCCTGAATTTTTAAAGCAATTAACCTGTTGATTCAGAGAGTGAATTATGCTCATCTTATTACCTCACTGGCCTTTCAAACAATGCAGATTCTGATTTGCACCATTTTGGTTCATATGAATTAGGCTACCAACATGGGCAATATTGTGATATTTGTTTAAATTTTGAAATATAAATCTAATTTCACCAGATGACTTGATTGCTCTATTTGGAAAGAATTCATAATGTTAGATAAAGTTTGATTGGGTTGAGTCTGTGGGGCAGTGCATCTGAATAAAATATAATAAACTAATTACAAGCTAAGATAAATACAATAGAACAAAGATACAACTGAAATAAGTTCTTTCCTGGTTTTCTGAGGATTTTTACAGTTTTCAGGCAAAGAACTTAAAATTTTTTATTTAAAATATCACTTTAGTCTACATCGTATAAATAATTAAATATATATATATATATATATATATATATATATATATATATATATATATATATATATATATATATATATATATATATATATATGTATATATATATGTATATGTATATATGTATATATATATGTATATGTATGTATGTGTATGTATGTATGTATGTATGTGTGTGTATATATATGTATGTATGTATGTTTGTGTGTATATATATATATGTATATGTATGTATGTATGTATGTATGTGTATATGTATATGTATGTATGTATGTATGTGTATATGTATGTATGTATGTATGTATGTATGTATGTATGTGTATATATATGTATGTATGTTTGTGTGTATATATATATATATATATGTAACTAGAATTGGAGATATGTGCCCAAAAATGTAGCCCTTGGCACATATTCCTAATGAGCTGGTGTTGAAAAATGTTATTATAGCTACAAACATTATAATTTCTTGTGCTTCTAAACTCTCTTGAAATGCTTAACAGACACACTTTTTGACTACATTATTGTTTAAATATGCAATGATAGACTATTGCATCTAGTCAACTATAATCCTGACTGGACATTGCACATGACGTAATGTGACTATTGTGTATGTGTGTATAATACGATACCGATGCTAAAACATATATTGTGCTGACCTATAGCTACCGCTAAATTCGAGCATCAAGAAGACAAACGTATACAGAAATTCAAGTCAGGTCTCGGAAAAGGTGTCGAGAGACATCTAAACAGACCTTTAGCTCAAAAATAATGATCACCTTCGTTTTAAAGGCGAAGGATTTTTTGGAGAGACTCCGTTTTTTTTTAAATGAAGTCAATTATTCAGCCCTAAACCGACCGTCTGGCCCGGGTCTTTCAGTTAAGCATGCGCTTGCACCGATGTCATGGGTATCCAATTAAACTAGTCAGGGGAGACAGTTGCTCTGTGCTGCTCGCCATCCCTCGCTTCCCCATTACGCTGTGAAAAAGTCAGAGAGGAGGACGTCTCAGGTGGACTGACCTCATGACCCGCCGAGGAAGGGGAACAGAGCTTTCATGAGCCCCGGAGCTCACAAGTACCTGTGGGTTTTGAATTGAGTGTCTGCAAGAGAGAGAGAGGAAGATTAAGAGAAGTAAAGAAAGGGAGAGAGAGAGAGACAAATCACAGGGGAGGAAGAGGGAGAGAGAAAAGAGGCCAATTCAATGACTTTAGTTCTCTTTTTTTTATTATTTCGGGGAGTACAAGGAGGCCAGACATTTATCATTATGTTGTCATTTATACGCGTGTATAGATTGCCAGAAAATGCCGCATTTAAATGCATGAGAATGCAATATATGTTAGTTCCGGAATGTGAACATAATGTAAAATCTAATTGATAATACATATATTATGACTTTCCTCCATGATACACAACATAGCACAAGCTGTGAAGTCTCATTTAGCAAGCCATAAATGTTCATTAATTGAATCATGAATCTGATTGGCTCATTTAGTGAATCAATCAATGTTAAGTTCATACATTTTCACTATTTATCCAATTCAATGTTTAATTCACCATGTTTTCAGTCATATCAGATTTATCAGGAACTGTATATATGTGTTTTTACAGACTAATTGTTTATATGGCACCATGTACAGTGCTCAGCATATATGAGTACACCCCCACAAATCTCTCATTTAAATTAATATTTTCTATAGGATGCTTTACAATATTATATTTGTCCATATACATTAGTTTAGTCAGTACTGAAGCCAAATCTGGAGCTAATCTAACAAAATAACTTACAATAAAGGTTCAAAAATTAGTAGCCCAAATATATATGTTAGGGAAAATTAATAAATAAAATTAAAAAAAAATGTAAAAATCAAGAGAAATAAAAAATATATGGAATTTTCTAGAAATGTTGTAGTTTGTAATTTTCTTTTGCAATATTTTGCATGAATTTAATTGCATTAGCTTTTCATTTCTAAAGATGCTCGGTGACTAAAATATTATTTTAATAAATCTGTTTTGTTCAAATGCACCAAAATATATTACCCATATTCACTAAAAAATTGATAAAAATATTCATTCTCAAAATGGGGTGTCCCCAGTTATGCTGAGCACTGTAGCTTATACATATTTCCGAAAGTGGATTTTTGACTTTTGGTTTAATAAATTTATTATTTGGTAATTAAGATAATAATAATAATAATAATAATAATAATAATAATAATAATATAAAACATATGAATATAAATAACAATAAAACATATTAAAATAAATATTGTTATTATTATTATTATTATCATTAATAATAACACTAATAAAACACTATTAATATAAATAATGTTATTATTATCATTTATGATTATTAGTAATATAATAATAATAATATATTGTGTATATTTATGATATGATTTAATACACATTTTGTTGTTTTCTCCTTAACACATAGCTCCAGTGGGTTGATGCAGTGAATTATGCACTTTCTATTTCATAATCGTAAATATGAGCAATAATAATAGCAATGCTCGCAAACGCCATTAATAATACTCAACGATGTTCTTTTGCCTGTGTCCAATGTACAGCACTGATTATTTTATTATATATTACACCCGGTGCAACAATAAAACAAGCAATGAGGTGCTTTTATGGCTAATTTAAGGTGCTATGTACAGCCCTATTGTTTTGTTACAGAAACAGAAGGCATATAAACACCATCGTAAACTCTGCTATCTTTGTAAAAAATAGCAGCTTCTACCAGAGATCCTTCTATGGGTTTTAACTGGACCCGTGCACATGGTACACGGAGCATGAAGGGTGCGATTCTTGCACGCAGAGTTCATCCATGGCCATAAAATCATATGGCGTGATAAATCCTCCTCTTCCGCAGCCTCGCCTACATGCTTACTCAGTGCTTTTGATCACCCGTGGCCCAATTGTCCTTTTCCCTGCTCTCTCTCTCTCTCTCTCTCTCTCTCTCTCTCTCTCTCTCTCTCTCTCTCTCTCTCTCTCTCTCTCTCTCTCTCTCTCAGGTTTGCTCTTTGTCTCCCTCTCTCTTTCTCTCTCTGAGGCTTTCTCTTTGTCTCTCTTTCTTTCTCCTGGTCATCTCCCCATCTGGATGGATGGAAAACAACGGCTGGACCTCCAGCTCCATCTGTCCCTCTGGCCAGAGTTTGTTGGGTAAACTCAGCACTGGCCGAGTAAACAGAGGGCAGCACGTCTGATGGTGGACGTCTGTCCAGATGAGCGCAGTGGAGACAGATGTTGTGTGTTTACTGTGGAGAGTTTCGCCCGGCACTGCTGGGGGGGTGGGGGTCTTTTGTTTCCAAGTGCAGACCCTCCACACAAGGACACTCTCATGGGCAGAGAGAGAGAAAGATAGGGAGAGATAGGGATATGGATGGATGGATGGATCGATGGATGGATGGATGGGTGGGTGGATGGATGGATGCGTAATATGATGAGGTTGATAGATGGATGGATGATAGATAGATGGATGATTGATAGATTCAAAGATAGATGGATGGACAGATGGATAAATGGAT
>CAIGQW010056839.1:6521017-6553480 GCA_903798125.1 Danio choprae | reverse complement strand
ACTGATAGATGGATTGATAGATTCAAAGATAGATGGATGGACAGATGCATACATGGATGTGAATGATAGATGGATGGATTGATGGATGAATGTTAGATGAATGGATGGAGGATTGATAGATTCAAAGATAGATGGATGGACAGATGCATAAATGGATGTGGATGGATAGATGGATGGATGCATGCTTAAATTAATGTAGTTAATAGATGGATTGAAGGATGATTGATAGATTTAAAGATAGATGGATGGACAGATGCATAAATGGATGGATGGTAGATTCACAGATAGATGGATGGATAGACAAATGCATAAATTGATTTGGAAGGATGGGTGGATGAATTAATGGATGATAGATTCACAGATAGATGGATGGATGGATAGATAGATGTATAAATGTACATTGAGTGTATGGATGGATGGATGATTGATAAATTCACAGATGGTGATGGACAGATGCATAAATGTATGTAGATGGATAGATGGATGGATGACAGATAGATAGATAGATCTCAGATAAGACCTTGTGTTTATGGTTCAGCAGAAGTCTGTAAAACGAGGTGAGACTGGAGTAAATTATCATAAAGAGTGTTTGTGTCTGTACTGTACCTGCTCAGATGCATTCAGAGTCTCAGGCGGACTGATAGAATCAACAGCGGCATTCTGTATTCCGCCAACGTGTAGGACAAAATCAGCTATAAATATGGATGTCCAACTCCATCAATCTTTTCTTTCCTTCTCTGTAAGACAAAAAAAAAGATCCTATTCAGCAGGCTGTGAAGAACAACATTAAAGCCAGAGACTGTGATTAAGCTTCGGCTAAACCATAACCTAGTGATTGTGTTGGACAACTCCTGATGATTCAGGGGGTGCATAAGAAAGAGGATAATACACCAAAAGTCCAAAAACATGAGAGGATTCGTGGACCCCTTCCTGCACGTCTGGTCTTCTGGACGGTTAGTCAAACCATAACCGAGCAATTCATTAATGAGGACGCGGAGAGGAATTGGATTCACGCTTGAGCAAACAGCCAGCAAACACAACAACGACGCCGGCGCATTTACATAATTTCAAGTTTGGGTTCGGGAACGGTAATAAAGAGTTATGATAAAAGTGTCATTAGGTCGTCGAGAAATGAGTGTGACGAATTCGCAAGCGTGAAGATTAATTCCGTGCCACTAATAATACCACGAGACCCATTTTAATGAGGTAATATACCCGTCTAGCCATATTGTCTCCCAAAAGACAAAATTTCCCAAGTTCGTCTTTATTATTACAGTATGACCCATCATCTTCTACCGTTGTAGAATACAGTTAAAGTCAAAATGATTCCACCCTCCTGTGGTTTTGTTTAATTATTTTTGTTTTTTTATAATATTTCCCTAATAATGTTTAACAGAGTAAGGAATTTTTCACACTATTTCCTATAATATGTTTTCTTCTGGAGAAGGTCTTATTTGTTTTATTTTGGCTAGAATAAAAGCAGCTTTTCAAAACATTTTATGGTCAATATTATTAGCCCACTTAAACAATATTTGTTTCCGATTGCCTACAGATCGAACCACTATTATACAATGACTTGCCTAATTACCCTAACTGTGCATTCACACCAAAGGCGGCGAGAGCATCGAAGTTCGCTGGCGACAACGCTGTCAGCTCCAGCGGCAAAATTCACTACACTAATCTCGTATTTAAAGGAGCCGTTGCAGCATATCAGCAAATCACGTACATTCCCCCATAAAACATTGCTTTCTAACGTGAAAATGTTGCAAACTTTTGATCAAATTCATTTAGCAATGCAAGATCAAGATCATTGTTGCGTGTGGTATGACTTTGCTCCACTTATCCAGTTTCTGTCCATATGTCTGAAATATTCTGAAGCAGCAATACTGTTTTGTATTGTCGTTATAGTTGGCATAGGATTCCCACTTTTTAAAAAAATCAAAAAACATTAATGCACATTAGTAACTCGCCAATAACTTTTTTTTTATGTATGTCCCTGTAAGAAACCATTGTAAATAATTGAAAATCCTGCCATTGATGTGATCCAAGTCCTGTGAAGAGATGATGCCAACCATAGATGACTTCTAGAGGTCTCCACAACCCTGGACCAGGCCGTATCCTGAGCAGATGATGTGGCGGTCATGGAGGAGTGGAGAGCATAAGTCTGAATTATAAGAGACCCAGTGACAGACAAGTCTCAGCATTGATCTCGTGGGCCAGCCTGAACACCCGCCGATGACCTACTCACACCTACAGCTTCTCCACGATAGACGTCCAGTGTTCCCGAGCCCCCGGCTCCTAGACTGCAGCTCTGCACAAGAAGTCTGGCTAGGGGAAAAATGATCGACTGCCCAACTGAGCCTGGTCTCTCTCAAGGTTTTTTTCCCTTCACTTTCATCAGTTGGGGAAGTTTGTTGCCACTGGCTTGCTTGGTTTGAGACTTGTGAAGCTGCGTATCGATGGATTTGCTTTTCAGTGTTTGGACTTTCAGCAATAAAACTTAAACCACACTGAACTGAACTAAATTGAGCTTTAACTCTGAAAACTGGACTGACGCAGTTTCAATTTACTAGAACTTCTATTAAAAATGAAAATACATAACAAAAAATAAATAATAATTAATAATTTAAAATTATTTTATTATTACCTTCTACTGTTGCTTTGACACAATTTACATTGTAAAAGCACTATAGAAATGAAAGATGAATTGAACTGAATTTAATTAAAAATCCGGCAACCGCAATAATCAAACCCTTGGGAACAAACCCTGTGGTTGGAACCAAAGTTCACAGGACTGTGTTCTCTGGAATTTTCTCAAGCGGTGGACTTCTACATTCTGATTGCTTGCCACCGAACCGCGTCATAGCTCATTACCATAAAGTTAACTTGATTTCAACTCTCCTTGATGCCCACACTGGCAAAGACACACCCCGCTGCTCCTCACTGCTTATCGCCACCGGCTCCTACTGAAAATGAATGACTTCCTGCTCCTTTTTGACGCTCTCGCCGCTTTCAGTGTAGACGCACAATAACTTAACCTAATTAACCTAGTGAAGCCTTTAAATGTCACTTTAAGCTGAATACTTATGTCTTGAAAAATATCTATTAAAATATTACGTACTGTCATCATGGCAAAGATAAAATAAATCAGTTATTAGAAATTAGTTATTAAAACTATTATCTTTAGAAATGTGTTGAAAAATCTATTTTCTGTTAAACAGAAAATGAGAAAAAAACATACAGGGGGGCTAATAATTCTGACTTGAACTGTATATGATGTTTATGAGCAAGAAAAGATCGATTATTTAGCACAGACAGTGGTAATAGAAGCTCTGCTTTGAGGAAAATCCTTCATTGTGTTTTTATTGTTCCCATATTGTTTCTAGTGAAAAAAAAAAACAATCAAAATGTTGGAAGGAACTAGCAAATGTTGTTTCTCAAGACAAATCCTCCCCGTCTGGAGGTGCGCAGATGGTCTGGAAGTTGATGTAATTGCAGTGTTTGTGTGCTGAGGGTCTCAGCGTCTCACTCGTTGCTAAAGGCAAACTTGCTGTTTAATTTGAAGCGTCTCAGGATAAACCTCTGTTTGCTGACATACTCACATATGCTTCAAATAGCATCCCTCCAAGACCACGCGTACCCGTGTTTATGTCCCACGGTTGATTTCTGATCAGACTGGCAGATTTCAATTGGTTTCCTCAAAAGCTCTCGTTAACTTTTTCAAGGACTTTTTTGTTGTGTGTATGTTTCACTCTTGCCCCAGACCCTGACATAAAACATTCTATGGTTTACTGTGTGGAACTGTATGCATTGTAAGTAATATATCCGTTTGTATACAACAGGTTTTACAAAAGTATTGCTGTCCTTGGGTTGTTGCATCATTTTCAAAACGATCTGTCTTCATTGACACTGCATTTAACATGATTAAAAAAAGGAAATATAATAGGCAGAAATATTATTTATAACTTTTTTGTTAAAGTTATAAATATTTTATGCATAAATAATTTTTTTTAATGTATAACGTTTTTCGCTAATTTATACAAATCATCCAAACATTAATAAGAATTATTATTATATATTATATTTAATTTTATTTTCTGTCTTGGTAAAGTCTATTATTTTATATTATATAAGATATTTATAATTTCGGAGATTCAGGGTGTCTGTCATACTGAGCAGAGCAAAGACGGTTGACGTTCCACCACAAGATGGCGACAGAGACCGCATAATAAGTCTTTAGGGGATAAAAACAGCAAGTAATGGATGGATGTAAGTTTCAAACTACAGCTGAACAAATCATTATAGAAAAGGTAAGTGACACTCTAAGTCGATCTCTCTCATTTGTATTTTGTAATGCTGTATTTATACCACAGTAACCTGCTAGTGTTTGCTTTGCTTTGGCTTTTTCAGGATTAATTATTGTGAAATCCCGTTTGCAACAGAGAAATACTGGGAAATCTCTGTAGACTGATGGCATTTCATGCTGTTCAGCCTTATAATCTTAAAATGTGAGCAAAATCACCTGTTTTGTCACCATTTTAGACATTAAGCTAGAGAATCATTCAAACACTCGCTCTAAAGTGACGTTGGTGAATTAGCAACGGTTTCTGCTTTTCTGACGTCAGCTGCAGATGTGAATGAATGGTGGAAGAAAGTAGTTCCTCGTACAAAAGGATTTTTGAGACTCTCCGTGTTTGATTTCGTTTTTATCCACACGATTATGCTAGTGAACTGTTGTATAAATGAAATGTCAAACTAAAAGCAGTGCGATATGGCTGTTAATCGTCACTGGCGGGACACTAATGCCGTCTGCCTGTGTCCTCGAGCCAACGCACGCATGCCTCCCACCAGTGCCGATATATAGCCATATCGCACTTCTACATATTTATTTATTTCAAAATATATCCTAAGTGATAATTAACAGACCAAGCAATTTTTTACAGTATTTCCTATAATATACATAATATAACTTTTTAATTGTTAAAATGTAATTTGGTGAAATTTTACCAAACAAATGAATATTACTTGTGTGTTTTTCTAGGATGCATCAAATTCTAGCTTGAAATTACATTATCCATGTTTTGACATTGTTTGAGAAATTATGTAAATCTGAAAATTGTCTCTTATGCACTAAGTCGCCACATGGCCAGAATTGCCCCTAGTTGAAGAAGCAGCCGTGCTGTCACTAATCCTTGTGTTAACACCACATTCACTGCCTTTTTTTTGGTCAAATTATACCCTATTGTGATTTCTCTGGCTTACACGAGTAGCTTTGTCCTCAGTTTCGCTCTAGAGCCTCAGAAATCTAATGAAACAACAATAGCAAAAGAACAGCCATCATTCTCCTAAATAACACACATCCCTCCTTCTGTCGCTGTTCTGCAAATGTCTTGTGGGCAGGGGGAGCCATTCCATTCGTCAGCGCAAATGGCCCTAAAGACTATATCCAATGTACATTCAAGTGCAGTTTATTCTTCTTGCAACAGGGACGCAGTGACACTTCCAACATCCAATCCGATTATTAAAATGGCTCCTCAAGCCACTCGTGTGTGGCGTCTTTTTTTCGATTACTGTGGTATCTGAGGCAGTAGCTCAGCCGCTGATGTCAAAGAATCCATTTTAAAAGCTTTGACCTTAACAGAATATGCCAGCAAATGGAGATTCGGCGTCTCCAATGACATTTTCGCGGCTTAGATAATACAATGGCCATAAAACCTATTTGGAATCACCCCTCACGGTTGTGGATTAAGCTGCCCTGCTTGATGAATTTCCCTCCTTAAATCTGTCCAAAGGAAGTTTTCCCAGCTCTTGTGCGGATGTTGTGTGCTTTAGGGGAGACTTAGCTCCATCTGGTGACTTCTTACAGGATTTTGGAAGAATTAATGACCCAAACTTTGAAAATTGAGCTCAAATATTTAGTTCCTGTAAATGGTAAAAGCTCGATGCTGAGCTTATTTACCCATACTTGTAAACATCTGATATCTAAGACTTTTAAATTAGATTTTGGTCCCACTTTATATTAGGTGGCCTTAACTACTATGTACTTGCATCAAAAAATAAATACAATGTACTTGCTGTGTTCATAATGTATTGCAGAACACTTCTGGTGCTCTTGAGGTAGGTTTAAGGGTTGGTTAAAGCCTGATTTATAGTTCTGCATAGAGTGATCACCGTGACCTGAAATCTACCTAAGTCCATCTATACTTTTGCGTGCTGTTTGTGTTGCTCTGCAATAACACTTACGAAATGTTAGCTGGCAGTACGTTGTTCCTCTGTCGAGTTTCTTTGTGAGTGTTTTTTGTTTTTTTCTGAATGGTACAAGTAGCTAAAACTTGCTCATTCAGAGGCGGGAACCTGCGGACGTGCAACAACCTTAATCATTAGGTAAACACAAAACAAAAGTTTCCATCTGGAGCTACTTCACGGGACTCCACAATTGTAAACAATCTCTCCATCGGGCTCGTGGCTCTCAGCACCGTCCTCGTCACAGCTACTAAGTAGTAGTTAAATTTTTTGAGAGGTGCGCGTCAGCCACGATGAAAGGTAAAGCGAAGGCTGCGCCGGACCATACGCGTGCCTTTAACCCAGAAGTATAAATCAGCCTTAAGGTGTAAAAGCAGGGGTCACCAAACTTGTTTCTGGAGGGCCGGTGTCCTGCAGATTTTAGCTCCAACCCTAATTAAACACACCTGAACAAGCTAATCAAGGTCTTACTAGGTATACTTGAAACAGCCAGGCAGGTGTGTTGAGGGAAGTTGGAGCTAAACCCTGCAGGGACACCGGCCCTCCAGGACCGAGATTGGTGACCCCTGATGTAAAGGATGGTCAACAGTGTAATTACAAATGTAATTACAGTAATTAATTACAGATGTAATTACATGCAGGTATATAATCAATCATAAGTACAATGAAAAAACATGTATTTACACAATAAGTAAATTTTAACAAATTACTAATTTCAGTGCAATTCAGTGGTGTAACAGGTCACAAATCTCACGGTCCAGATCACATTATGGTTTTTGAGTCACAAATCGAAGCATATTTCAGATCTTTAAAACGAGGAGGAGACAAATGTAATTTGCTTTCCGTTTGTTACAACAGTAGCATACTGCAAGAAACTTTTGGTTTTAACAAACATAACATAGTAGAACCTGTAATTTCTCAGACGCTTGATAGTTACAGAACATTAAACATAGCTTTGCAGTGTTACGTTATAAACATTTGTTCAGTGAAATTAGTTTTTGGAGGATTTTGTCAACTTTGTAAGAGGTTATGAAATGCAGTTTTAATTATCAATATTATTGCCCTATTATGTCTTTGGTTTGGCACAGAGAAATTGATTTGTGCTACTTTAGTGACAAGCAGAAAAATATGGATGTCCATGATCATTATGCTAATAATTATATTATTATATAATTAATGACCCAAACTTTGGAAACTGAGCTCAAATCTTAAGTTCCTTTAAATGTTAAGGGCTCGATATTGAGCTCATGTACTCATACTCGTAAAAACCACGTGATACCAAACACTTTTTGATTCAGTTTATCAAATGTATGTAATTAAATGATATCGAATGTATTAATAAAACACATTTAAGGTTTCAGTGTTTTGAGGGATAATTACTGTAATCTGACATACATTAATCTCTGATAAGCTATTTCAGAGGTTACTTTAGGTCAGACTATAAAAACTATGCATCTATTTTACTTTACTTTTAGGGTATATGTAGATACAAACACCTATTTTACAAGTAAAGTGTCTTGTGAATACTTACAATGTCTATCAGTGCTCTAGATCTGCAGGTTTCTTTCTTTCTTTCTTACTTTCATTCTTTCAAAATGTGTGTTTGGCGCGACTATGCGTTCACAATGGTATGAACCGTTACAGGGGTGGTCAAATGTATATTTATATTATTTTAATTATAAATATTATTATTTAAGATGCAAATCAGAGAAAACTATTTCTCACTATTAAGGGCTGACCACAACCCTTTTAATTCCCGTCAGTTCCCCCCCAAATCACCCTGTAAATCTCAACCTATCTGTATCGGTGAGTACCAAGAAAAAATATCGGTATTCATACTTGGTCTTTAATAAATGGTATCAGAGCATAAATGGCAAATAAAGGCTTTAGCTGTTGCATAATATCTCTGTATTATTTCCTCTCACGTTTCCTGCTCAAATGGTAGTTTCTATTGAAGGGTCACTATCATTTGTCTTGTCGTGGTTGGACTGCAGCATCATTGGAGCGTTGAGGCCTCTGAGCTCATTGAATGACATTATTGAGTCTCGCTGTGTCTGCTTTTGACACGTGGCTTTATTGAAAAACCTCGAGACCGTTTTATCGAAAGGACGTCACTTTAAGAAGTGTCGAGATGGTCGTCGTGGAGAATCTATATCTAATAGGGCAACACAGAGCAAACACAATTGAGAAAAATCAATGGCACTTTCACATCTGGTAAAACATTGCACACACCTAAAGCACTGCTGTCTGCGGCTTTCCATCAGATTGAAGAGTGCTTGAAACCTGTCAGGCTTTCTTGAGGAATATTAATATACAGTGTCAGTATTTATCGTTTTTTCAGGACTTTAATAAATCTGTCGGTCTGTTTTTCTATTTAACTATCTTTCCTCGGAAATTAAAGGACATTGATTAGCACTATTGTTTGGATAATTATTGGTCTATATGTATGGTAAAATCACTTGTTTTCAGACTGAACTTTGATTGTTTCATATCACTCAGCCTTTTATTTTCAAATCTCCACTTATTCAGTGATAATATACATTCAGCTGGTTATCCATCCATCCATCCATCTATCCATCCATCTATCTAAATGTATCTATCATTCATCCATGTCTATCCAAATCAGTCCATCGAAAGAAACTGCAACTGTCCGTCCGTCCGTCCATCCATCCATCCATCCATCCATCCATCCAACAAACGGCATCTTTTCATCCATCTGTCTGTCAAAATAATAATTTTTACCTAATGTTTATTCAATATTTTACTATCAGTAATCTTATGTTTGCACTTATTTTTTTATCTGTTGTATTTGTATCTATACAAATTTATGTTTATAAAGCCAGACTGATTACTTCAGAGATATGAGTTGGAAATGACTCGTAGGCAGTCTTATGCTGGGTTCACACCAAAAGCTAATTTAATCGTTTGCATGAGTAGATTGCATACAAAGTCAATGAAAATACACAACCAGAGGTCAATTTCACCGGGCGAGCGAATGACAGAATGTGAAGCTCTTTCACCACAATCACGCAGAATTCGCCTCAATCGTGTCTGCTGCACAAGTTCTAATAATTCAACTGAAAATGTGCATGAGGTAAAAAAAAAAACATCCTTTGAGTAGAGAGTGAGTGAGTAATGCAGTAATGTGGAGTTCTGCATTTGGTGTGAATTTTTTATTCTATTGCCTGTTTAGCTTTAAAATATGCAAATAACTATGTTTCTCAGCTGGATAAAGCAAATTTTGATAAATGATGACTGTAATAAGAGTAAACACAGGTGATATACAGATATGTATGTAACCCTGGACCTCCAAATTAGTCTTATGTTGCATGTATTTATTCAAAATACATTCATTTATTCATTCATTCATTTTCCTATGGCATAGTCTCTATTTCAGAGGTCGCCACAGCGGAATGAACCACCAACTATTCCAGCATATGTTTTACGCAGCAGATGCCCTTCCAGCCGCAACCCAGTACTGGGAACAAAATACATTTAATAGGTCAAATTTAAGTTTCGTTAATGCAAAAAACATTTGAATATTAATTAAATGTCATGTTTCCTGAAGATGTCTTGTCAATTTCCTACTGTAAATATATAAACAATCGCTTTATTTAGACAACTTTGAAGACCACTGTTTTTCGCTCAGATTCCAGATTTTAAATAGTTGTTCATTGGCTAAATATTGTCCTATTCTAACAAAGTGTGCATTGATGAAAGCTTATTTATTGTACATTCATTTATGTATAAACCTCAGTTGCAAACAATTTAAGCTTCATGCATATAGATAATAAAAAATAAAGACACTTTGGATTTCAAATAGCACTTTTTAGCTTCTCTGGGGGAAGTATCTTGTAAGGTTTGAACCAGCAGGAGTGCAATGACCGTTAGCTCTGGTTCATCCTTCCCTTTCACAAAGAGCCTAAGCGAATCCGAGTTTGAGTCGCAGAAATCCAAGAGAGACGGAAAAACTGAGTAGCCATGGGCCGGTATAAGTTTCTGACAGTATGATAACGTTGGATAAAAATACCACGGTATTGTGATTACTGTTATAAAATATGTTCTTTTTAATTGTGTGGGGAAAAAAACAACAACTTTCCCCCCCTCATTGAACACAATATATTTTATTTTAAGAAACATTTATATTATTGTGGAACAGTAAACATATCGGGCTAATAATTAAAATTAATCATTGACTTCTGCTGTCTTCATTAGTTTCAAAAACACAGATTTCTTTACAGCCACTGCATTGTTCAGCTCTGTAGCATGATTGGATGTTGGTGCATAAGCGATTTGTTGCTCAATTGTTTGCTGCAGTGTTAATTTTAATAGCAAATTTAGATTTAGTCTTAGCCTTTTGATTCAAATTCAATTTTAGATTTAGTCATATTTTAGTCTTCTGAATCCTTCTAGTTGTAGTCAACTAAATTTAATAAGATTTTAGTCGACTAAATCTACTCTAGATTTAGTTAACTAAAATATATATTTGGTTTAAGTGTAATTTAAATAAAATATTGTATACATTTATTTACACAAAATATTCAAACTTAAAATGAAATAAAACGGTATCATTAATATATAACTTTTCCATTTGAAGACCAAAAATTAGATATGCATTGTTTATTTATATCATAAGTAATATGTAAAATTATGTGTAGGCAATCAATCCATATGTAAGGACAGTCTATTGAAAATCTAGGAATTTGCAATAATTTAGCAAGCCCTTTATTTTAATGTGGTCAACTACTAGTCTTTTGAACCAGTTTGTTGAACAGTTTCAAGCCATTAAATCTTTGGAAGGGTTTAAAATAGTATAAGTCCACTTTGCAATGTCAGTCTATAGCCTACCAAGCTTTACTGTTGTAGTTGGTGTTACAGTATATGGTGCTCAGCTATAGCACTGAGTAAATAAGTAGCATAATGACATATGACTGGCAAATGATAATGTGTTATCTTGAAAATGTGCACTCAGTCCCATGGCTCTGTTTACTCACAAAGCGAAATACTAGTGGGCTGACCAGTAGATTTTGATGTGAAGGGTCCTTTTCTGCTGGAGATACCGTTGATCTAAAAAAAAACGTTGTAAAAAACACATAAAAAAAAAACCCGTAGGAATGGTATAACAAAAAAATTGAGAGGTTTTAAAACCTTGACTTTTCCAAAGCGTGGTAAACCTTGAAACCAGGTATCGTCCCATGCCTAAAACTGAATGTGTAAAGATGAAAGTGCAAGCTTCTTTCTGGGGTTGGTAGGGAGTCCCCCATCCCACTTTCTCCACCCAAGTGTGAATGTCACTTGACTGTACCCGGGGCTCACAGCGGCAGAAAACGAGGCGGTCTCAGCTGATAACCCTCCAGAGTGGCATATGAGACGGCAGCGCACAGCGAGCGGGCGACGGCACAGATCCGCCTGTTAGCTCTGTGTCTGCGGGGTCACGGCCGGCGGTGCCACAGGTGGAGCGCGGCTCGGTTGGCACTGATGAAAGAGAAGCGTAATAGATCTGCCCCTTCCCCCCAAGCCCTCTCTGTCCCAAAGCCACCTGAGCAAGTTTAGCATCCCTCCACACTCCTCCCCTCTGCAAACCTCCTACTGCGCCTCTCCGTTTCATCTGCCTCCATCTGAGCAAAGGGGGATTTCAGCAGGAATTAGACTCATGGAAGGAGGATGTGTGTATAAATTAGAGCCCAAAAAAAATACATTTTGGATACGCTAGTTAGTATATTGATTATGAGGTGCAGAAAGATATCCTTCTGTATGGAGAACATTTTTGAATAAATTATTATTTATGAACAGTGTGACTTGTATATATGTAAGGGATGTGATGGGTCACGTATTCATACAGAAACATTTAGAGATCTGAATGTATTTATTTGTTTTATTTTATTTTATTTTTTGAAGTTTCATATAAACTGTCCAACATAGGCTCATTCTGAAAACGTAGCCCTATATACGTTTCTGGAGATCGTGAATTATGTAGCCAGAAGTACGTATGGCTGCATTTCGTCTTTAAAACAAACGTATGACGGTATGACGCCATTCCTTTTCGCGCTTACCAGCTGACCGCTTACCTCCATATGGACGGCTTTCCTGCTGTTACCAGTTTGTTCAGTTAGCTCGTCACTTGAGATGACTTGAGATGCATAGAGGAGCTGACCACGACAATGGGTTTCGAGTCCGGTGAAGAAAGCTTTTGAAAACACTGTCGGTTGGGTTTAGGGAAGTGGGTAGGCGGGTCAATCTGTGCTTTTGAAAATACTATTGGTTGGGTTTAGGGAAGGAGGAGGGTGGGTCAGTCAGTCAGTCAGTCGACAGCGGCCTCTGGTGGATTTACGTGAGAACAGCAGGCACAAATGGCACTCGCGAGAGAAATTTGAGATCTGAAAAAGCGTACACAGCGGCCTCTGGTGGATTCGCGAAAACAAAAACTGCAAAAAAACGTAGCTCCTGGGATGTATTTGCCGCTCTCCAGAAATGTATATAACGGCACATTTTCAGAATGAGCATGGGTTGAAACTGTCGTTTAGAGCAGTGCTTCCCAACCCTGTTCCTGGAGGCACAATACATATTTTGGATGTCTCCCAAAAAGTCAAACGGTCTAAATTATTTATTTATTTTTTTTATTGAATTTTAACAGCTCCGGTTTCCCCCACAGTCCAAAGACATGCACTATAGGTGAATTGGATTAACTAAATTGGCCGTAGTGTATGAGTGTATATGTATGGGTGTTTCTCAGTGCTGGGTTGTGGCTGGAAGGGCATCCACTGTGTAAAACATATGCCGGAATAGTTGGCGGTTCATTCTGCTGTGGCGACCCCTGATAAATAAGGGACTAAGCCGAAGGAAAGTGAATGAATGAATGAATTTTGACGTTACACTTGAATACATATGGACTTCGATAGTGCAGAGAAAGAAAAACAAATAGTAACAATGTGAAATTTTACATTTGTAAGAAAGTAATAGTTCATCAGTAGTTTGCAGAATAAAACAAAAATAAAATTTTGCTCAAACACAAACTATAAATGCTAAAAAGTAAATCCAGAGAAACAGAATTTTCAAGTTGTCTCTTATTTCTTTCCATGCATGCATATATGCTTGCGTTTAAATATATAATTATACAACAGGGCTGCTGAATGCTTGATTCTCATTGGCTGATGGACATTCTAACGTGCAATTATTTTCAGATAAATGCATGGATAAAGTAGTTCCAGGTAGATCTTGACCATATTACAGTTCCCTATCACTACGCTGAATGATTTTAATTACTTCAAAGCTACTATGCACAGTCAAAAATCCAATAAAAACAAAACAATATGCTTTAGAAGGAAGTAGTCGGTCGTAGTAATAAGAAATTAGTCCTACACACAGGAGTAGTTTGAGGAAAAAACCCGACAAATGTCCTAAAATACAAAGTCTGAACAATGTTTTGTTGAATCTAGGGCTGGGCCGATAAACTATGCTATATTGAATCGCTATAAAATTGTTATGAATGTTATTGAATGTTAATATCAATGGAGTTTTTTTTTTTACTCCATATTGATCTAAGAGCCAATCACACAGCAGAAATGTGCAAAAATGGGAATCTAAAAGTGTTAATATTAGACATGTACCGAATTTTTGGCCACCAAAAATGTATCGGCTGAAAATATGTTATGCCTCAAATTTTTGTATCGAAATATATATCATTATCGTTCAATATGGAAAATAATTATAGAGATTGCATTTTTGCCATATCGCCCAGCCCTAGTGGGAACCACAGTATACTGTAAGTGCAATAATTGACTCCTGTCCATTGAATTATTAAAAAATAATGCACACCCAAGGTGTATTTTACCAATAGTTTTTACCAAAAAATAAGTCAGTCAAATATTCCTTAGACACACCAAAAATAGTTTATATATGTGTACATTTTGGGCTTGACTGTATATGTATAGCTGCTTCTATATTCTTTATCTACTGTATTTACGCCATCTATATAATTGCGATAAAGAGTTATTTATAACAGTCCTTTTTATATTTATTTATTATTTAATGATTTTGGCTCAATCTGCATTTATAGCATTTGTGAAAATAAAACAAAGGAATCAGCGCAATTATACACACGTCATCCAAACAAAGCACGCATATCAACACACATAGAGCTTGCTGTTTATCCCATGTGCAGAAATTTGACTTGCGTTGTTGGTTGTCCCCAGTCGCCCCGCAGCCCATTAGGAGTCCATCAAACCGATGTGTAAAAACAGCCCCCTCCACCTGCCACTGATCCCCCTTCACGGGGCCGTTCTCCGCCCTGGCACGGACCCTCTTTGTGTATGTGCTGAAATTCAATCAGATGCTTAATTACATCTTAACACAGGTTTCTCACAGCTGGCTCCTATTCCCCTGCTTCTGATTAAGGGGATTAGAAAAATGAAATTTAGCAGCGGATTTGCATACTGCCACTGAGAGGGAGCCGCCAGCGCATGTCTCAGGACGCCGGTGGGACGTCTCGCTCGGCCAGACGCCGATCCGTGTTTTCTCTCTCTCTCTACACCCCTGTAATCCTTCAAATGAGCTATAGGTAAAAAATAGCTGCTGTCTTGCACTGCACAGTCAGCGCATGATTATACAGACCCCATTTTGTGTTATTGGGATTAGTGTGGGTTTTGTAATTGTTTATTGCATTGTCATAGATTGATAAGTTAAAGGGGCTTACATTAGGGGAGCAGTCACGCTATTCATTCCACTGATTTACATTCATACACGTGAATACAGAAGAGTCGAAATGAAAACCAACATAGGCTCATTCTGAAAATGTACCCCTATAAACCGTCTTTAAACCGAACACTACGGGACGGTATGATGCTGTTCCTTTTTACACTTTCCAGCTGACCGCTTACCGCTTATGGACTGCTCTCCCGCTGTTACCAGTTTGTCTAGTAGTTTGCCATGTACGTCGGCAGACTTGAGACGCAGAGAGGAGTTGACCAGGACGATGGGGTTCGAGTCTGTTGAATAACAGTTCCAGAAAGCAGGTAAGACAAAAACAGAAGCAAAAAAAAAAAAATAAACAAGTAAATAACAGGGTGAGAATGTGGTAAAATCTGAAAACGTGGTAAAAATCAGTTGAAGGCTTTTCTTTTTCTGGATTTTAAAACTGTCGGTTGGGTTTAGGGAAGTGGGTGGGCGGGTCAATCTGTGCTTTTGAAAACACTATTGGTTGGGTTTAGGGAAAGAGAAGGGTGGGTCAATCGATCGGTCAGTCAGTCAACAGCGGCCTCTGATGGATTTATGTGAGAACAGCAGGCACGAATGGCACTCGCAAAAGAAATTTGAGATCTCAAAAAGCATACACAGCAGCCTCTGATGGACTTGCGAAAACAAAAACTGCAAAAAAATTACGTCCTGGGACATATTTGGCGCTCTCCAGAAATGTATATAGCGGCACGTTTTCAGAATGAGCCTGGGTTGATGAAAACTTAATGATACAGTTCCCTTTAAAAAAAGGGACCATCAATTGATTGGTTACCAATACCGACATTTTTCAAAATATCTACCTTTTTTTTTGTTCTTTGTTTTTTCTCTATCTTTTTAGCTGAATGTAATGCAGGTTGCAGTAATGTGAAGCTGAATGCAAACTGTAATTTAATCAGGACTGCTATGTTGCAGTGAAGTATGTTGCATATATATATATATATATTTTTAGATGTGTTATATATTACATTTTTGTTATTAATACAAGATGTCCCAGACTATGATGTCATATGTTGCAGCATGTCCACGGTCTACTGTAATCACGCCTTTAGTTGTATTACATTAGAAATGAATTGGACCAATTTACAGGGCCAAGGATGTAATTGTAATTTCTTTTTCATTTTTATATGGATTTTGTGTATTGTGATACATATTTTTGAGGAAATTTACATCTAAAATGTTTTTTTTTTTTTTTTTTTTTTTTTTTTTTTTTTTTTTTTTTTTTTTTGACTGTCTTGTTAAAGTTCACATGAAATCAACAGTAATTTGCTAGTGTACATTTTTTAGTCTTAATGTGAACAATAAATCTGTGGAAGTTAATCCATTGAAAAACAACAGTTTTGTCCATTTTTAATCAAATCTGATGGTTTGCTTCCGCTCTGGAATGGCAGTCCTTCTCGGATAATGTCAGTTTGACGGCTTGGGTGAAACATGTTTAGCCACGCCCTTCCAACTATTCGTTTGTTGCCAGTGAAAAATAAGAGGAAGAGCGCAGAAATCAAACACAGCCCCATACTCAATATTAGATATTTTATTGCCTCAAACTGCAATAAAGGCTGCCGCAACTTCCGGTTCACATGGACTTAGTTCACCTAAAACTGTAAATTCAGGTCGTTTTAGACTTTTATTCGTCTATAGAGTACAATAGAAGTAAATGGACTCCAATGTTGATTGGTTCCTGACGTATTTCAGAATCTTTGTTTTCCTAAATGAATGAAATTTTCTTTTTTAGAGAAGTTAAATTAAATGTCCCGTGAAGTGCTTTGAAATATGCATTTTTATTCGATGTTTGACATAATCTCAACCAAAACATGATGAGAGGGTGGGACATAGAGTAGCTCCTCCCCTTTTAAAAAACAGCCAATAATGTTTTGTTTTATCACAGCTTTGCCAGTGAGAGTGGTTGAGCTCAAGTGCATCAAATGAAAAGCAAATGAGAAGCGTCTTGAAGCGGGGCATGTCAGATACTAGAGAGCATTTGATTGGTGATGATGTGATGAGAAACTGTAGTGTGAGGTGACATGAATAAAACCGTTGATCTATTTGGTCAAAACTGACAAACTACAAGCTTTACATGTTTATAACAGTTTTATATCTTCTCAATGCAAATTTGGTCACTGTTTTGGGGCACACTAGCTTGTAGATATCCTAAAAACGAATACTGATACTAACATCTAAAAAACTTTATTTGAATTTCATGGGACCTGTAAAGACAGAAAAGCAGCCTATTTCAAGTAAAACACTAATGTTAAAATCTAAACGTCTGCTTGAAGCGGAAGCTGCGTTTTTTTTTTCTTTTCGTATTGTTACGCAGTTCCTAGAGGAATGGAATATTAAATGAGAAAACTGTGGGTGTGGCTTGTTTCTACTGTGAGCTGATTGGATGTAGAAAAGTAGGCATTTCGTTCAGAAAGATCGGGAAAAGGGTTTCCAGGAGTGTTATTGGTCTACAACCTAACACACACCATCACTTGGTCCACATGGAATCTGTGCACTCAGAAATCCGCAGATTTCCGCAGATTTTTAGTCCATCGAGTGTATTTATTTACTTGTGTAAATGTGTGTAAATGTATATTTATTCAGTTTTTTTATTAATTTCAGTAATAATATTGACTAATATTGAAGTGTTCATTTGATTTATTTACAATACAGTTTGTAAAGTCATATTTTCTGTCTTTTAGTAGATCTATTATACAAGAGACTTGCTTTGTTTACCAAATAAGTGGATCCAGATGGATTTGCATTGTAAACATTAAATAAAAATTTAAAAGCTATTATTTTTTATTTCATATATTAAATTTTTAGTTATGATACTCCCAAAATAATTCCGCATAAATCCGCAGATTTTTACAAAATGCTCCGCAGAAATAGCATAAAATGTCCGCAGATTCTGTCTGGCCCTACTCCTCACCATTTCTGTTTGTTGTCATATCACTTTCAAAACTGACAGCTGGAGAGGCGTGGTTAAGTATGTTAGCCACGCCCAACAATTCTAGTGTCAGACTAGAATTCAACTGAAAACAAACAGGAAGTGCATTTTCAGATTTTAATTAAAGATTGCAAGGGCAAACTTATGTTTTTTCTTCCTAATGACATGCACATATGAATTGTTCACCAAAAACCTAGCTATGGGAGCTAACAAAATCATATTGTTAGTTTTGATTTCATTTGTCCTTTAAACTTGCATCGATGTCAAACGAAAAAAAGCTAAAACAATAGTGAAATGTATCCAAATTCTCGTATTGTTCAATAGATGCATGAACCTCTCAGATGGAATATAAGAAGGAATACTCCACTAACTTACTAAGTTTCCCAAGGATCAGCATTTCATCCTGATTGTTTTATTCACAGCGGCTGAAGTAAGTCAGTCTCACCGCATTGATCCGCAGTAAATGATTCCTCTGCTCTCTCCGAGGGCTTACGGGCTTATTAATGAAAGCGGGCTCTCCGACAGTCAGACAGACAGACAGCGCATACCGGCGTTATGTCTTCCAGCTCACCCGGGGTGTTTGCGTTATGGATGTATGCGTATTTGCTTACCCCAATTAGCAGCTTCATGCGCTAAAGGAGCCATTTTAGATGTTAATTTGAAAACAAACTGCATCAATCATTCACATTTTGCTTTTTGAAGGAGGGCGGTAATTAGTCCCAATGAAACTCGATGATTGCCTGTTTAAGGTCGAGGTAAAGCTCGGGTCGTCTGTCAGAAACAGGTCGGACGGTGAATGTGAAGCGGCGCTGCCCTCTTATGGCCGAATTAGGAACTGCAGTTGTGTCGTTATTGCAGCCTGCTGGAAGTTCGGCTACAAAGAGATTGTTGTTTTGATTTTCAGATAAAAATCGATCATGATTTTTTATGTAAGCGAACAACATGTGAGCTCTGTGTAACGGAAAGTTTATTGCATCACCACTAATTGTATCACATGGTTGCTAATATGATATTTTGATACTAGGCGTACTAAATTATTACAATAATTGAATTACTACATACACTCCCCGCTAAAAATAAAAATAACTGCAGCAGCACATGCTGGTAAAGTAGATTTTGACACGTGACTGATGGTTCTGCGCTCTAAAATGCTGATGTTGGGTCATATTTTGCACAAACACAACTTCAGGTTAATTTTTTTCTGTTTAATTTAAATGAGACATTTTAATCTAATGGTTGGGTTTGTGTTGACCCAGCATTGGGTTACAACAGCTCATAATTCTTTAGAGTGTGGTCATGTGCCAGTTCTTTGCTGGTCATGTGTTGGTCTTAAGCTGGTCCTGGCCAGCATGACTAGCAAAGAACTAGCTTAAACCAACAGCCATGTATCAAAACAAGCATATGCTGCTTTTTTTTAACATGGGATGTTAAAGGTGCCAGGAAGAACCAAAAAGGGTTTTCACAGTGATGCCATAGAATATTTTTTTCTTGGTTCCCAGAGAACCTTTCATGAAAAGTTCTTCAAAGAAACATTTTTTTTCATAGTGTAAAGAACATTTTATTAATCCAAAGAGTACATTGTGGAATGAAAAGGATCATTGGATGTTAAATGTTCAAGGAACCACCCATGCCTATAAAGCACCTTTGTTTTTAAAGGTGTGCTGAAATAATATATGGTACCGCTGCATGTCTCTTTCACCATTGTATTAGCCTATGTCAGGGGTGTCAAACTCATTTTAGCTCAGGGGCCACATGGAGGAAAATCTATTCCCAAGTGGGTCAGACTGGTAAAATGATGGTATATATAACTTTAATCTTCAGATTGTTTTCTTTGTTTTAATATGATCAACATAAAACATTAAGCTGGAGCCTGAGGACAACACGATCTCACGGCAGTTCGTAACTTTTTGATTTAGTGGCTAATTTATATCAATTCGTACGATCTCGTTCATACAATTTAGTACGGTTTGCTCATCCCCCAATGACGGTTGGGTTTAGGGGAGTGGTTGGGTGCCACGTATGCTTTTTTATATCGTACATTTTTGTGCAAATTAGCCACTAAACTGACAAAATGTGAAATAGTTACGTTTCCTTGTGAGAACACCGTAGTGTGTTATGGCAGGGCATAGATGTGGTCATTCTCTCTGAGAAGGCTGTTAAACTGACACTGATTCAGGCTTCTGGATCAGATGAAATCAACAGTTTGCAATTGGAACAGCAGTTTCTTTTATTGAAAAATTGCAGCTCATTTTTATACTACAAAATCATCTCGCGGGCCGGATTAAACCCATTTGCGGGCCGTACGTTTGAAACCCCTGGCCTATGTCTGGTTTTAAAAGGTTTTCATATTTCACCAGTACTACAGTAATTATAAACAGAATCGCTGCAACAAAAAACTCAACATCCTTTGTTGAGAAATTGACTTTGAAATGCAATGCTGCCCTCTACTGGCACAGAGGCGACTTACAACTGCAAATGGTTGACAAAAGTAGCTGTGAAGAACCTCATTGACCCTCTACTACTGTATGATTGACTGGAAAGTTTTCCAGAGAACACACAGTCATTGAAAATGCCTCGGAGAGCACGATCCTTTGAGGAACCCAGGGCATTTTCATTCAAAGAGAGCTTTTTGAAGAGCCATTTGCAATTGAAAGGCTCTACTGGGAGCAAAAGGTTGACTGAAGTGTATTTTCCAGCCTTATCTAAAGCTTCAGAGAGTTAAAAGAGAGCTCTGTCACAATGAATGTATTGATACAGGTCTAATCAAACTTTTAATTATTCTTTTTATTGACTAGTCTCTCATTTGCAACGGCAAATCATTTTTTATAAAGTCGATTCAGACTTTTTGGCAATATATCCTACAGTATGCATGTTTTAGAGGTGGATATGATGCATGTAAAAAAGTAATAGACTTAATAAAGAAAATGTGTTCCTCATAATTGTTTAGGTTATTTCAGGTTTTTTGTTGGTTTTTGAGTTATTGTATTTCTGCATCAACACTGCCCCCTGCTGGTCAGCAACCAAATCTGTTGATACTAGTCTAGAAAAACACAAATGGCAGTAAATGAATAGATAGATAGATAGATAGATAGATAGATAGAGTAAAAATATATATTTAAATAAAACAAGGAAACAAAATAATATAAATAAAATTCAATGAAAATTATCATCTGCTATGAAGACCTACACAATTTTGGCCATTCCGATTCCTGTAACTTGCCTTTATTTTGTATTGTTTCTTAATTTATTGCAATGCACCATTCAAATACTGCTGTGCAATAATTCAGTGTTTAAAACAAAGGAAAACATTTTATTTGAACAATTTAACACAGTTTATTACAATTCATTACAAATTATTATTTAAATGTTTTAGATGATGTCTGTTATAGTAATAGTTTCACATTTTATTGTTATTATTAATAATAATAATCATAATTTAATATTTGCTTTTAAATGTATTGCAAAATACAGTTCAGAGAGGTTTTTAAGGATACGGTTTAATGTCTATTTTAATATAAAGCAATACAATGTATTATCATAATGTTTTAAGTGATCATTCTTATTATGGTTGCTGTTTTCATTAATTTAATCTTTTTTTATCTTATTTATAATGCAAAATACACTACAAATACCGTTTTTGCAGTAATTTTGTTTGTAGCAGCTATAATCAAAGGACTGTAAGGCGGTCAAAGAATATCACAAAGACCTACATTATATATTATGTCATTTCTATGATATTCATTACATTGTTACTCTTATGAAAGACTTATTAAAGTAGTTTGCATAATAGTAGAGAAAATGTGTCTCTTGAATAAAGTGTTAGAATATTAACATCCTATAATAATACTGATTGATTGTTTGATGTAAAAATGTGAAAATAATAAAGATGTAGCATAAACAATACAATATTTACAACACCGCCCTCTGCTGGTCATATTAATCCTACACAAAGAAACTTTCAGATAGTTCACCCAAAGTTCTGTCATCATTTACTCATCTGTTACTTGTTTCAAACAGTTATGAATTTCTTTTCCTCTGTTAAACACAAAGGAAGATATTTAGAAAAAATACTGAAAACCTGTAACCATTAACTTCCATTGTATTCGTTTTTCCTACTATGGAAGTCAATGGTTACTTTTTTCAAAATGTCTTCTTTTATGGTCAACAGAAGAAAGAATCTCATACAGTTTTAAAACCACTAGAGGGTGAGTAAATAGTAAGTAAATTGTAATTTAGCAGGACAGAAATATATTATTTATTCATTTATTTTCCTTAGTCTCTGATTTATCAGGGGTCCCCACAGCGGAATGAACCACCAACTATTCCGGCATATGTTTTACCCAGCGCATGCCCTTCCAGCTGCAACCCAATACTAGGAAACACCCATACACTCACATTCACACACACACACACACTCATACACTGTGGCCAATTTAGCTTATCCAATGGGCTATATGCACAGCTAGTGTTTTTCAGCCAATGATGAACCTCCGGTGAAAGCTTTATGTGACTATTTCATAATGTTCCTTTTACAGCATTGATGTTGTAATGTAAGTCAAAATAGCCAGTTAAATAGACTTAAGCATCCATTTGGTTGTTAAAGCGTAAAAAGAGACGAAAGACCACAGGCGCTGTCATTAGCGGCAGGCTAGCGCAGAAATTCCATTGGAAATACTGGGATAAAGTTAATTTCCATATTTTAAAGACATGCCGTGGAAAAATATCATTTAATGCAGTGCTTCTTGTTTGGTCTGATACCCACTTTATATCATGAAATCCGTGTGCATATACCCCATTCACCTATAGCGCATGTCTTTGGACTGTGGGGGAAAGCGGAGCACCCGGAGGAAACTCACACCAACACGGGGAGAACATGCAAACTCCACACAGAAATGCCAACTGACCCAGCCAGCGACCTTTTTGCTGTGAGGCGACAGTGTTAACCACTGAGCCACTGTGCTTCCATAAATATATTAAAGCCTTATATCACATTAGAATAATTTACAACAAAAAAAATGTATCTTCTTTATTAGGTTGCTGTGATAAGTTTCAGCAAGTACATTAAATCTCACCGATGCACACACAAACACATCCACAGAGAAATAGAGTTTGTTAGTAGTAAATCTGTTTAGTTTCCCGTAGATGTACGTCCTCTAGCTGTAATTACTCTCAGTCAGCGCAGAGCCGTGAACAGAGATGCTAACGAAACACAACTCTCTGTTCTTTAGGCCGTGCTGCAGCAGAGGCAGTAGTAAATCTGCAGAGCACAGACTCAATTATCAGACCGCAGACGAGGCAGGATTCAGTCCGGTTTTACTCTTCTTTCTACCTCATCACTTCATTCAGGGCCAGTCATCAGTCTCTAACCTGTCTCTGTTTTCAGATCTCTGAAAGAGCAATTGCACTGGTTTTAGGCTGAGGGTGTTTCAGCAGAGGTTTAATACGGCATTCAGAAGCAGAGAATATTTCTCGTTAGCAACTTTTTAATGAGTGCTTGCTAGCATGTTTGTTAGCAATTTTCTAATGAATCCTTGCTAACTTTCTAGCATTTTTTTGTTGAAGATGCTTGTTAGCATTTTTATGAACACGTCTGTTCATGAATAACTCTTGTTAGCATTTTTTACAAACACTTATAGCTAGCTGTTCATGAATAACTCTTGTTAGCATTTTTATGAACGTGGTATGTCTGCTCATGAATAACTCTTGCTTGCATTTTTTACGAACACTTATAGCTAGCTCTTCATGAATAACTCTTGCTAGAATTTAAAAAAAAAGTGTTTTAAAACAAACACTTGGTTGCTAGCTGTTTATAAATAACTATTGCTATAGATTTTTTAAAAACAAACACTTGGTAGCTAGCTGTTCATGATGAACTCTTGCTAGAAATGTTTTTAGCTAGCTGTTGCTTGCTAGCAACTCTTTGATGAGCGCTTGCTAGCATGTTTGTTAGCAATTTTCTAATGAACCCTTGCTAACTTTCTAGCATTTATGTTGAAGATGCTTGCTAACATTTTTATGAACACACTTGCTGCGGGTATGTCTATTCATGAATAACTCTTGCTAGCCTTTTTTTACGAACACTTGGTATCACTTGGTAGCTAGCTGTTCATGAATAACTCTTGCTAGCATTTTTACAAGCACTTGCTAGCTTTCTAGCATGTTTGCTGAGAAATGGTAATACTAACATTTTTTTAAATAGCTTAAATTAGCGTTAAGCTTTAAATTATCTTATTTATAGGTTGACAAGCTTGGACAAATTACTTTTCACATTATTGCTTATGTCAATATGAGAGTGCAAAAGTGTGATGTCTAAGTTTCCGGTGAACTTCCAGGTGACATATGCTTCCTTGTTGCAAAGGAGCAGCTCCTAAAACAGCATTTACATTTTTCTTTTCTTTTATTCATTCATTTTCTTTTCGGCTTAGTCCCTTTATTAATGAGGGGTCGCCACAGCGGAATGAACCGCCAACTTATCCATCATATGTTTTTACGCAGCGGATGCCCATTCCAGCTGCAACCCATCACTGGGAAACACCCATACACTCTCATTCACACACATACACTATGGACAATTTACCTATAGACTTGTGGGGGAAACCGGAGCACCCGGAGGAAACCAACACGAACACGAGGAGTACACGCAAACTCCTCACAGAAATGCCAACTGACCCAGTCGAGGCACGAACCAGCGACCTTCTTGCTGTGAGTTGACAGCGCTACCCACTGCGCCACTGCGCCACCTTTTCTTTTCTTGTATTTTTATTATTAATATTTAATGTATTATTAATATATTTATTTAACCTTTATATTTATATTCTGTTATGTTAGTATATCTTTCTCGTGAACAGTTTACCTTAAATTCAATTATTTTTAGTTACTTAGTACTCATATTACCTTTTAGTCATCATGCGAACATGAGATTGAAATACATAATTGCACAATTATATTTTTCTCAATAAGTAATAGAAGCATACACAACACATCGATTGTTTTCATTATCACCACATTTATTTTAACATTTAACATGGTTTTCAAATGAAAAACCTTTTCCCCACCCCCAAAAGTCTTTCTGAGATGTTCGCACCCTCTGCTTTTCCAAACTAAAGAAAAGAAAAAAGGTGACCCATCTCTTTGTCTCTAAATGATGAAGAAGGCCAGTGTGTAGGGCAAACTATAAAACAGCTCATGATAAGCTAACAAGCCTCATGATTACCCGCTCGGCTCATGAGTAATGGCTGCTGTTTGCCTGGTCTTGCATGCATTAACCTTCAGCCCACATCAGCTGTTAATTGATTCCTGCTCTGGATGCGTTTCAGCCGCTCTGAGGGAAGGATGAGCCTGATTGATTGTGGGACAGAGCAAGTGTAGTGTGGCTCCCTTGGGGCACATCGGTGTGATGGGAGGCCTTTTCCTGTCAAGCACACTTTAGTAACATTTAAGCATTTTAGTCCAATTTTTGTAAGATACATTGCTCCGTGTGCATTTTGTTGCATTTTTCAGATGACAAATCCACTAGAGGGCGCTGCCTATGTTTTAGCGAATTTGAAATATGTTATGTATGGTATGATTTGTTAGATGTTTCAGTTACACGTCATTATTGTACATGTCTACATGAAGACTGGGCTTGTTGTACTAGTCAGGTTAGCGAACCACTGACCGAAACCCAACCAATAGTGTTTTCAAAAGCAAACATGAGAGAAAAATGCGATGACCACATAGATTTACCTTCATTGTACTGTGCTTTTATCTGTTTTGTGAAAATGCTCTTTACTGGGTTTAAACCCAGAACACTGCACAGAACAAAACCATACATGGTGAGCTACCGAGCAAACTGACCATGCCAGAAAAGTTGTCCATATAGAGATCGATAGGTGGCGCAAACATATTCGATTGCAAATATTAGACACCATTAAGTTGTTTTGTGTTATTTTGTCTTGTGCAAAGAATTGCATGAAACAAATCATTTATTTGTTGGTGTTATGTCCCTGTAAATATCATTTGGGTGAAAAGGAACAAAGGCTATTTGCATCATACCGCCCTCTAGTGTTTTTTACCTCAAAACTGCAGTCAAATGTACTGTATGTTGAATTACGTTTTTTTCAGTTTCACTAAAATATAGGCACATGCTGTATTTCCAATGAGGTTGTGTTGATATAATTGCAAACAGCAGTTCTGCTGTTTAATACGTTTTGTTGTCTAATATTTCCCTTAGCAAAACTGAGCAGAAGCTAGGTAACACTGCCTATAACTGAATAATAACTTTTTATCTACTAAACTATTGTATAAAATCAATATGACATTTGCACTTGTGTTATTCAGGATAAAACAGCCCTCATGTGATTTTGAAATCATTGCCTATGTTATTTTGCTTAACTATATTATATAATACCAATATGAGACACTTTATGGCTTTATCAGTGAGTTGTGGTTTATCTACATCTTGATCATCTCCAATCAACTATATGAAAGATCACCATCAAAGGCATTATTTAATAGTATTTATTAATAATTAAATTAATATGTTAAACTGAAAGCTCTATATCTCCTTATTTCCCCTAAAAGTTGCCTGTGAAAAGATCCCAGAGTGCAGGTCTCATTTGTTGAAGCCTCACATATATTTTTTTTACAGCTCAAATGATGGATTGTGAAAGGAGGTACGAGCAGAGGAAGAGATTGAAAAGAGGGTGGAGAGGGTGTGTGTGTGTGTGTGCGCGTGTGTGTGCATGTGCGTGCGTGTGTGTGTGTTTTGGCAATCGGGCATCTGTAAATCACAATTGTGGACAAGGTCAGCTGAAGAATAACTCAGCAGCTTTTGTAGGAAGGCCACAGCACAGAGCTGTTTTACTTATTGCATCCAGGCTTTTTTTTTCCATCTAACAAGACCCATTTTACATCTAAAGTAGGTGATGTCCTGTTAAAAATACTGAACAGTTTCATGGTCGTAATTTATTTGATGAATTAATTTGCTTCAGATCACCTTCTTTAAAGAAATAACAAGTCTTGTTATTAACAGAACAACTTTATCTCATGTATCTCCTGGCATTATTGATATTTAGTTCTTTCAGATGGAGTATCTGAATTTATACTACAGGGCTGTTGAATGCTTGACTCTGAATGGCTGATGAACATTGGTCATTCACATTGAACACATTTTTCCGTTGCAATGTATTACTTTTTTATTGTTTTTCCGTATGTAAACTATTATACTCTTGCATATTTTGCAGTGCCTCACACATAAGTACCATGTTTTTAATACACCTTGTTAAAAGGATTTCTACTTTTATAAGCAGCGCCACTCCTCAATGTCATTTGCAAAGCAGTGGACCAATCAGAAGAACTCAGTGGCGGGACAAGCATTGCAAGCTTCTGTTTAGCAAGCAGCAAGTTGGCATGGCAACTGTTTTAATTTACGGCAAACATGTGCTGTTTTAAAAAACCTTTCCTGAGCACTGCATCTCAAATGTTTAGGCGCAAAGAAATGATGCGTGTGAATGGTCCCTAAGATGCACAATTATTTCCAGGGAACAAAACGGCAAAAGTAGTTAATGCATGTTCTTGGGTGTGCCTTATTTGTCTAATTATTCAACTGCCTGTAATCAATTACTCCTTATTTAATTGGATTCAGTTCAAATGACTTTATTTGTCCCCATGAGTCAATTCAATGTGCATGAAGGTAGCTTATAAAACCCAGTGTAACAAAAATAAAGTCAATAAATCAATCCGTCAATAAATATATACATAAATTTATACTAAATAAATAATAATGATTAAAAAGTAGATAATACTGGTCATTTTTAAACATTACTTATTTGCAACACAGGTTCATTGGGGATATGTACCCCTGTCTACATTTTTGGAGAGCGCGAAATATGTAGCCAGAGGTATGTATGGCTGCATTTCATCTTTAAACATTGTGTATTCTTACATTATAATTTAAACATTCTGATTAAAGAGCAGCGAATGAATCTCGCATTTCGATTTTTCGTTTGATTAGATTAAATAACAGAGGTGTTACTTTAAAAATGCACAGATCTATAATGAAAGCATTCGATTCCTGTCCTAACTTTTTTGCTAATTTAAGACAAATACTGTAGTGTTTAAAAGAAGACCCACCAAGATTGACATGGTTAGATGTTGTTGTTGTTGTTGTTGTTGTTGTTATTATTATTATTATTATTATTATTATTATTATTATTATTATTATTATGTATATATGTCTGTTTAAACACGCACCCAAAACCCAGAGGGTTCGCTCTGCTTCAAATCGCGTGTACAGAATTCATTTGGGAAACAGCATCTATTTATCAATATGGAGCGCATCTGACAGTCAACGCTACATGAGCTGACTGTTTTGGGGATTGCATAGGAGGAGCGACGGCTTGTTTTCATGCCTAAATAAAATAAAAGCGCAGAACAGACTCTCATTTAACAGCAAGGAGCCTCCACTGGTTGTTCGGCGGTATGGGTTGTGTATAGGGAGGATTGGCTCTTTGATCTTTATTGCCACTCTTCATAGAAAGATTGAAAATATGGGAAAAATACAGGAAAATACCTTTGGATGATAGTGGGATAGATTTGTAAAATACAAGAGAATCCCAAGAAAAATGGGAGGGTTGACAGGTATGCCCATGTTCAGATGGCTTTTCGAGGGTGGGTCAGTCAGTCACTCAGTCTGTCGACAGCAAGGTGGCCCGGTCGGCTGAAGTGTATATTGCGCAACCTGGTGGATTTATGCGAGAAGAGGATGCGTGTGAGAAATTTGAGATAATCAAAAAGCGTACACATCGGCCTCTGGTGGATTTGCAAACAAAAACTGCAAGCAGAGGTACTTAGTTACGTATTTGCTGTCCTCATTTGATATGTAGATCTGGGTACATATCCGTAATGAGCCTGGGTTGCTTATTAATCATCAGCTGAATAAAGGAAAAAACAGCAACATTTTAAGTGTTTTGAAATGGTCTCACAGCCTGGCCAATCTGGTTAGAGTGGTCTACTTTGATGTGCTTTTGCACAATTTGTTTATATTATTTGCATTAAATTTAACACTGGATTGTAACATTTTACAGTTTGTGTTTGCACTGTCCTTATAGGCAGGTCTGTTCTCAAAGTTGCTGTATTACTTGTAAATGACATTCTAATGGTAATGTGGCATCTATGGTAACAAAGTAGGCCGCAGGGTCCTCGGCTTTCCTCATAAAAGTAATTACATGGTAGGAGTAATCATTAAAGTTTCATCAAAGCCGGGCTTCATCAGCCGCTAATGTAAGCTCATTTACTTTTTCCACACATTTTCAATCTATCAATAAATGAAGAAAGGTCTGAGAGCATCATCAAGCACCATCGAAAAGATCTAAAAGGCATTTGAAGATGCTGATGTCCGTCTCCATTCATTTCAGCTGATCAAAGGAGAGAGCTGAGATTCACCTAAATCGATTTTTAGCACACTTTGCCAAGCAGATATACACAAGCATGTGGTTTAGTGTTTATCTAGAAATGCTCCTCTAATGTTAGCATGTGATTCATGTTAGGTTAGGTTTGTATGGCAGAAAGCTACATGCATTTTAGTATATTATGCTATGGTGCTGTTGAATGCTTGATTCGGATTGGCTGATGAATATTCTAAAGTGTGCAGTGATTTTCAGATAAACGCACAGCTAAAGTTGAGTTTGACTGCATTAGGGGTCGTTCACACAGATTTTTCCTCTCCAACGCACTACTTTTCTATTGTTTTTCAATGTAAGCATGTGCTGGGCGGATGTGTGTGACACTTGCACTCGCCTTTTTTTAAAACTCATCACTATCAGGTCCCAAATCCGTGGACCAATCAGAACAGATCGGAGGCGGGGCAACTGTTGTGAACTTTAGTTTCTGGATCATTTTGAGAAATGTAAACTATAACAATGGTTCTAACGCATTTCCTGTTTTATATTCTTAATTTTCATGGCTTCCGAGATTTCAAAAAGGTCCACATATTGATAAATAATGTTATGATTTCTGTTTTAACAAAGTTATGAATGGATTTCCTCTCGTTATGGTTATGAAATAGTATGACAACAAGCAGGAAATGTTCCAATGACATCACCATATTGAAATGGTCTATAGTAGAAAGTTGACAACTTAAATTTTATTTACCCTCATATCATGGCGGAGGAGGTGCTCGTTGTGTCAGGATATGTGTCCAGATATCACAAGTTATATGATGTATGTGTATCATGACATATTGTTTCCTTATTTCGAATGGGTCTGTGTTAGGAATGCTTTGTTTTGGTTTCTGTGTATTTGTCTGTTGTAGGATGGGGCATGAGTTCAGCGCACCTGATAACCGTCATCGCTCTTATTTAAACACAGTGCGAGAGTTGTTCCTTTATTGTTTGGGCAGTTGGCCAGAGCTGCGGTCCAATTTGTGGCATTATGTTTTGTTTTGCATCCACTAGCACTTACTTCATTCATACATTTGCCTTTCACACTGATTAAACCTACTGATACTGATGTTTTGATTGTTATTTTCAATTGTGTTAGAATAAATATTATGTTTGACTTCATTTCGCCGTGTCGTCTCTCTTAATGTTACATCTTTGAGGCAGGTGTAACAGTGTGTTATTACATCACGTTCATAATATCGCATCACGTGGAACTTGCGCTATGCTGCACTTTTTAAAACACATTCCTGATTGCCACTTCAATGGTTTTTAGAAGCAAAGCCGTGTTCGATGTCAACGAGCCCTAAGGTGTGCAGTTATTTTCAGATAAACGCACAGCTAAAGTAGTTCCAGGCAGGTTTTGACCGCATTTCAGTTCCATATCACTACACCCAAGGCTTTCATTCACAGTATTTCAAAATTAACTAAAAACAAAACAAAACTGAAGGCTTTGGATGAAATGTGTAAGAAACTAATCACACAGGAGCAAATTTAGGACAAAAACCTGTATATTGGTAACTGTTTTAAATGGAAAATGTAATAAAAATGGAAAATGTAAATAAAATAGTAAGGAGTAAAAGTTCTTTAAAAATGTAATTAAGTAAAAGTATTATTTTTTAATTGTACACAAGTACAATTCACAAAAAAAACATGAATAAGCTAAATAAATCACGCCAGTCCATTGAATTATTAGATGACAATGCACACCTGAGGTGAAATCTGATTTTGGTTGTAATGTAATAACGTGCACCTTTTATATAGTTCATTTGGAGCAATAATTATTGTGAAAAGCGCTATGCAAATAAACTTGAACTTAATTAATGACCACCTCGGGTGTGCGTTATTTTTCTAATAACTCAACAGGTCATTGTCAATTATTCCTTACATAACACAAGAACATTCACATTGTTAAATAGTGTGAACTGGAAAATGATTATTAGGTCTAGTAAATGGAAGATATCTGGATAATATGTACAGACTCGGCAAAGCACACATATCTATCTGTTTTTGTGTGTGTGAACAGGTGTGTGTGAACAGGTGTGTTCAGTCATTGGCAGTGGGCGAGATGTTTGTTGCCTGTGAGGATTGATAGACATGCTTGAGTTGCACAGACAGATACTGTCTGAGGGCATGCTGGGAATACTTAGAGCCGTATGAGTGCAGTGATGCTGAAAACGCTGACAGAATCGAGCATCTTTACCACTCAAAAAAGACTTCATTTGAAGAGATGATGGTGGAAATGTATTACTTTTGTGTAGTATGATGTTATGTTGACAATAAATGTTATTTTTAATGATGATTTCCACAGTTGTCGTTCCAAGTTCATCAACTTTAACAGCAATGATATGGAAAACGAGAAAAAAGTTGAGCTTATTTCATAGAGTTTGTCATGATTTGTGACCCTGAACCACAAAACCTTCGTGTTGCACATGTATATTTGTAGAATTAGTCAACAATACATTGTATGAGTTATGCATGTTATGTAAAAATCATTATGATCATGTTTCATGTAGACATTTTGTAAATATATTAAAGCTTAAGTTTTGATTAGTATTTTGCATTGCTAAGAATTTAATGTTGACAACTCTAAAGAAGATTTTTCTCAATATTTAGATTTTATTTTTAACCTTCTGATTTTCAAATAGAAGAAACTCTGCCAAATATTGTCCTATCCTAACAAACCCAAAATTGACCATTATGACTATAGTTTTGTGGTCCAGGGTCACATTTTTTAGGTATCTTGATAAATCTTCAATCAGAATAAGTTTGAACAAATTGGATGTGTTTGATTACTTACATTTATTTTTATATATTTATTTAATTGGCTAATTTGCTGCTTTTCTCATTTCTCAGTACGATTAATCATTAATCATAAAATGATGAATCGAATCTTCAAAAGAGTAGAACATTAGTTTTTTCTGTATTTTTATTTGGTCTTTTCTGTCACTTTTGATCAGTTTCCAAGTAAAAGGCCATTCAAACACATCTTAACATCTCAAAACGCAAAACAGGACTATTTTTTTTTTTTTAAGTGCCCCCTCCTTCATGTTGCCGGCAAATAAAACAGTTGTCATGCTAACTTGGTACTGTAAACAGAAGCTTGCAATGCTTTCCCCACCTCTGAGTTTCCCTGATTGGTCC
>CAIGQW010056839.1:6508569-6520187 GCA_903798125.1 Danio choprae | reverse complement strand
ACACACACACACACACACACACACACACACACACACACACACACTCTCTCTCTCTCTCTCTCTCTCTCTCTCTCTCTCTCTCTCTCTCTCTCTCTCTCTCTCTCTCTTCCGTCCACTTTTGATGTATCTGCTGTTTTCATATCAGCACGAGGAGCTTCTCTGTGTTGGTCAGAGCAGGGTTTTTTCTTAACATCGCCCGCCGATGCTCTCTCCAGAGGACTAGCGGTGCACTTCTATCTCTCTGACACCTGGCCATGCTGCTCGCCGACAACTCTCGCTCCCACAGAACTCCAGAAATTGGATTTGATCTGAGCACTGCATGCTTGTAAATACTCCGGAGCGAGCGGCCGGGATGAGGAGATCAATACTGCTCTGCTGAACCTGGGATTTGTCGTCTGCTCTTCTTTTCCTGAATTATGAGTGTGATGTGATGTGAAGCTGCCTGTGGATCTGGAATGAGGGCAGGGCTGCTGTTGCCCATCATCCTCCTCCTGGATCTTGGGATCTGCTGGGATGGAGACAAGCCTGGGAGAAAAAAGGGTGGGTGGAGATGGAAAGGGGACAGGTCTCGTAAGTAACCGTCCTGCTCTAAAGCACTTTCACTTCTCCACAAACGTGTGTTGTTGGAGCACCATGGCCTCTTTTTTTTTTTTTTTTTGCTGGATTTGACTGCTTGTTTTGTGATTTGTGCACTTTAGTGTTTTTTGGCATCTGTTGAATGTGGTCTAGGTTTGATTACAGACAGGTTGTGTTTAGTTTCTTCTGGTTTTATATGTAGTATGTAACATACAGTGGGGGTATGTATTGAACACATCATGCTTTTTCCTAGTAATAATATTTCTAAAGGAGCTGTTGACATGGAATTGAGCCACGTATTGCTAAAAACCCAAACAATACAAACATAAATACTGAAAGTTTAGTTGTGTATAATAACAATGAAACTACTAAAATGTATTTAATACTTTATATAAAAGGCTTTATTGGTTATGTCAGCTTAAAAACACCTCTCATATTGAGAATGAAGTCACATGAATTGCTCAGGTGTGAGTTTTTCACAGACTTCAACAGAGTGGATAAATCTTGATGGTTCTGTGGGTCTCGTCTATCGAATGTGATCTTTAAGTTGTACTTTCTATTGGATTCAAGTCAGGCGATTGGCTGGGCCATTCTACAGCTTGATTTTCTTTCTCTGAAAGCATTTGAGAGTTTCTTTGGCTGTGTCTTGCTGAAATGTCCACCCTGGTTTCATCTTCATCATCTGCTAATGTAGATGTTGGACTGAAGCAGCTAATATTAATGTATACCATGACGAAGGGAAAAGGTTGCTGTAGAACTACTGAGAGATTTCAGCTGCTGTCTGAGTTTTCACTGCCTTTCTACACCTCCTTTTCTTCATGGAAAGGGGACAGGTCTCGTAAGTAACCGTCCTCCTATAAAGCACTTTCACTTTTACACAAACATGTGTTTTGGTGGCATTTTTGCTGGATTTGACTGCGTGTTTTATGATTTGTGCACTTTGGTGGTTTTTTGGCATCTGTTGAATTTGCTCAGTTTTGTTTAGTTTCTTCTGGTTTTATATATAGTATGTACATATTTACATGCATTTTATATAATTTAATGGGACAAATGGTGTCCAAAAAGTGCAGATGTTTCTTTTTTTTGTGCTGGAATGAATGGTCATTATTTCAACATAACCTCATTCTGAAAACGTAGCCCTATGCACGTTTCTGGAGATCTTGAATTATGTGGCCAGAGGTACGTATGGCTGCATTTCATTTTTTAAACGAACGCTACAGGGCGGTATGACGCTATTCCTTTTTGCATTTACCAGCTGACCGTTTACCTCCATAAAATCAGACGAGGGCTTTTCTTTTTCCTCGATTGCTTTTGAAAATTGTTGGTTGGCTTTAGGGAAATGGGTGGGCAGGTCAATCAATAAAATTGGTTGGGTTTAGGGAAGAAGGAGGGTGGGTCAGTAGTTCGGTTAGTCAGACGTTCAGTCAGTCAACAGCGGCCTCTGGTGGGTTCACGCGAGAACGGTAGGAGCAAATGGCACTCGCAAGAGAAATTTGAGATCTCAAAAAGCGTACACAGCAACCTATGGTGGATTCGAGAAAACAAAAACTGCAAAAAAACGTACCTCCCGTGCAGTATTTGGCGCTCTCCAGAAATGTATCCAGAGGTACGTTTTTAGAATGAGCCTGGGTTGCATTATTTGTATGTTTGTGGTACATTGGCTGTGTTTAAAACTAAACTGGTCATTCAAAACATTGTAAATCATTTTAATATGTGCAACGTGTTACTGCGATTTGCAATGTGTTGCTTATTATTTAGCAGTTTCAGAACAGTTACACTCCTTAAGAGTTTTGTGAAAAATGTAAATTTTTTTAAATGATTATTTTATGAATGGAATTATCCAAAAAAAAAAAAGGACAGCATTTTTTGGTCACTCGTTATTCATTTAACGCATTCTGGGTGTCAATAAATAATAAAGATTAACATTTTTGAAATACCATTTAAAATGTAGGGTCTTTAAGATTTTTAATTATTGTGTTTACTAAGGATGCATTTATTTGATCAAAGATGCAATAAATCTGTAATACAGTGGAATATTTATACTATTTAAAAGTATATATTATATTAAGTTTGCAGAATTTTACTCCGGTCTTTATTATCACATGATTCTTAAATCATTCTTACACTCAATAAATCATAGTTCTTATAATTTACACAATTTGGCTTTTTAACATCTTTGCTGGAAAAAAATATTGTTGTTATTGCAATTATTTTGTCAATGGATTGGTTAAAAGAACAGCATTTATATGAAATATTTTGAGTTTTCGACATTTTTAAGCATTTTAAATATGCTTTAATGCATCATTCTGATTTCTATTCTGTTCTCTTCTATTCTATTTTATTCTATTCTAAATGACCCCAATTGTATTACACTGGATAAATTCGATCACATCAAAACTTTCGCCCGAAAGTTTTCAGTCCGAAATGTCATGTCTTGGAACACTATAAAAATGATGTGACAAAAATACTAATTCTTTTGTTACTTATTTTTTATTGGTCAGGTTTCAACTACTTTTTTTGTTATACTAAGATGACTAGAAAAGTTAAGTTGATTCAACTAAAAAATAACTTTATTTGCAATAACTTTTTTTTTTTTTAACAGTGAATTAATATGGGTTCCATACACTGAATTTCACAGTGCAAGCTGAGCATCTGCAGTTTATAGTTCTCCTCCTGCTGTTGTGATGAGCAGCGTGTCGCGTGAGAGCCCAGTAAAAGCATGCACACTTAAGACGTCCATTAGTGATGTTTAGATGCAAGTGCACAGGATAGAAAGCCTGTACTTATCATCACAACACTATCAACTCTCAAGATAGTCACTAGACACTTTGTGGTGATATGGACGGACTACCAAAAAGTGTTTGGTGATTGCATGTCTGACATATTATCCTCTTCATCCTGGCAGATATCCTTTTGGTAAAAAGCAAGACATTTTTTTTGCATGCAAAATATTCAGATATTTCAGTGTTTCAATCAACAGCACTGCACATATTGGCCGTGTTATACATTTGTATGCGGAGAGAATGATCTCTGGTCAGTGTTACATGTGTCTGCTGGAGTCTTCATAAATCATAGGCTGGTTACTGTCTCCAGTTTGCTTTGAGTTGTTTGAGTTTCTGCATTGGGGATCCATGTGGATTCATTCTTTCCACCATCTGTTTCTTGACCTTTTCTCTCTGTGAACTGTGCTGGTGTGAAAGCAGAGTCAGGTGCTCATTCCCAGGTGCTGAAGTTTTACCACCAGATTTGTTTAGTTAGTAGTTGGTTTTACTTGGAGAATCATTTGCTGTTTTAACATACAATGAGGTCAAGGAGGTTTTGTTTGAGTGTATGAGTTTTGTTCTTATGTTGTAGAATAACAACATCTGTTGGCATATAACAGCTTAGTGGCTTTGACAAAGTTTGTTGCTTACAGAATTGCAAAAATCTAGTTTTGGGGACAAGCTGAAAATAAGTTTTTGTGTTAGCTTAATGTAGCTTAATTGGAGATTCAGCTTGGTTTTAAGCAACTCACAGAATCAGATTTTAGACTTTTTTTCTAATGAAAGAATTGGATAAATGAATTTGAAGCCAAAACATTACATGTTATTTGTGTATTCATTTTCTTTACTGAGTAATCTAGAGCGGTGTTTCCCAACCCTGTTCCTGAAGGCACACCAACAGTACACATTTTCGACCTCCCCCTAATCAAACACCCCTGAATCAACTCATCAGAACATTAGAAGAGACTCTAAAACCTGAAGTTAATGGGTCAGGTAAGGGAGACATCCACAATATGTGCTGTTGGTGTGCCTCCAGGTACAGGGTTGGGAAACACTGATCTAGAGCCAAGATGGCAGGGTCAAGATGACTGAGATACTGAGACAATTTACAGCGGTGTGAAAATGATTTTAGAAAGATGGCAGCAATAATATTTTATTTTTCCACAGAGGTAAAAAGATTGATAGGTCTATTAGTTGACTTATATGTTGACTTTTCCGATCTCTGTTGCTTTATTTGCCAGTGGTGACAGTTCAGAAATTGGGGAAAACACTTGTGCTTTTTTAGATGTGGGTCGCTTTGCTTTCAACACACACACACACACACACACACACACACACACACACACACACACAAAGAGTAAATAAGCAGCATTTTCAAAATACTTCATTCTGTGTGATTTATGAGCTGTTTTCCTCATGGGGACTGAAAAAAGTTAAGATTTATATGGTGCAAACACACACACACTTACACACACATGCGCACAAACACATTCTCATTCTTGACAAACATTTTTGTAATCTTTATTTTTAAGCCCCAATATGTGTCGGTACCAGAGATACTTCGATCACAATCTGCCCTCATTTTAATTTCTTTAATTTACTCATTTCCAAACCAAATGGGTAATTTTGCACACAGGTGATACATGGTAGACATTTACAGAAGAGAAGTTGAACAAATAAAATAGTGGCTCAGCACCCCTAGTGGCCAGTGAGAAAAAAATGCTTATAACTCCTGCAAACTTTCAAGAAAGGACTTCTACCTGAAAATTACTTTCCAGATAACATTATAGAAAAAAAATTATCAGTGGTGTTCCTCAGGGATCTATCCTCAGCCCATTTTCATTTTGATTTACCACACTGCCGCTTTGCACTTTTATAAGCTTTATCTCTTTTACTAATGGCTACTCTACATCATAGAGCTTTTCAAAATAAAGTGAGCGTCCATCCATTACCCATCAGCGTTCAGGAAGTGTCCAACGAGGATAAAATGCTGTTAACTCCTACAAACTTTCTAGAAAAGATCTTATAGAACAGTGACAGAACCACTTTATACCTGAAAATTTACTTCCAGATGACATTATAGACGAAAACCTCACATGTGTGAAATTTATCAGTGGTGTTCCTCAGGGATCTATCTTCAGCCCATTTTCATTTTGATTTACCACACTGCCGTTTTGTACTTTTATAAGCTTTATCTCTTTTACTAATGGCTACGCTACATCATAGAGCTTTTGGAAATAAAATGAGCGTCCGTCCATTACCCATCAGCGTTCAGGAAGTGGTGTCTAATGACTCTCGCTCATAAAACCTCCATTTAGCCACACATGCTCCCTGCCACAATTACATGCACCTTTAAAAGCGATAACGTCAGCCGTGTTTAGCAGCTGCGCTGGTCACTGTCAGAACCTGTAACTAAACTCAAATGCATTGTTGGTACACAAACAAACACAAGGCTTGCCTTTTATTGGAGGGAAAGGAGGACGAGGTGCTTAGGGAAAGTTGAGTGGACTTGATAAATAAAACAAACATTGTGCCTTCGCTGTCAGGTCTTGTTGAGACAACAGGGTGAATGTTTGGTTCTTGTGCTACAAAGTTCTCTCTCAAGTTTTGGTGGATTTTATTTCCCTTGGTGGACGGAAGTGTAATTTCAGTGATTGCTGAGGAACAACATGATCTCAGCGAGAGAAGAATTGGACATGAATTTGCTTGTGAAAGCTCAGGGAATGTGATAAATCTTTCTGCACTGTATGTATATTTGATTTGCTCTCTCAAGGTTGCCTGTACTCTCTAATGTTCATGCGTTAAGCTACTAATGGATCTGTATGGTATAAAAGCAGACACACTCATTCTCATCTTGATGTTAATTCTCATATGTCAGAAATAGTTTGTATTCATTATAGAGCTGTAGTGTGACGGTAATGCGTGTTCTAATAACACTTTTGAGCTCTTTAGTTCACAAAGTTGCAGTTAATATAATGTTACAACCTATATATGATATAATATATGGGATAAAGACAAAAATGAGCATATCTCATAAATAAGGCATTTTTTACATTTCAAGTCAACTTTAAATGTTCAAATGCTTGTGGTAATTTCAGAATTGAATACTTTCATTTAGAAATCAAGGACTAAATTGATCAAAAGTGACAGTAATGACATGTAATTTTATATTATACCATATATAGTGTATCCCAGTGATGACCAATGGAAGAAATATTGCTATGTTACTGTGTGTTGTAAAGAAAAAACTTGAGCTCACATTTTTAAGCAATTTATTAAACACTATGTTCCATCATTCCACATAAGTTCAATGTGATACAATATATAACATTATATAAGCTTTTATTATTATTAATTATTACATTTTCTCCTTTTTGCTATTGAAGGTCATAATAAACGTGTCTTGGAAATTTAAACTTTATTGTTTATATTTATTTAGTTAGTTAATTTGTTAGGATGATATTATATATTTGCCCTAATACATATTTACTTTCACTCCCAGTGTCGTATATATCGAAGTTGATATTTAGCCGCACTGTGTTGGTGTTTCGTAACATCTAATTTTTACAAGGTGGGTTGTTAGTTCAACGCTCAACCCCCAATCTGGAGGACCAGGACATACACATACACTACAGACAATTTAGCTTTCCCACTTCACCTATAGCGCATGTCTTTGGACTTGTGGGGGAAACGGGAGCACCCAGAGGAAACCCACATGAACACGGGGAGAACATGCAAGCTCCACACAGAAATGCCAACTGACCCAGCCAGGGCTCGAATCAGCGACCCTCTTGCTGTGAGGTGACAGCACTACCCACTGTGCCACTGTGTCGCCCATATTTGCCCTAATAGTCTTATTAATGTGACAATACATCATACAAATATGAAAAATTAGATTTCAAAACTATAATAATTAAATAAATAAATATATGGTGAAGCAAAGAAACCATTTGATTGATTGATTGATTCATTCATTCATTCACTGATTCATTCATTCATTGAGACCAATATTTGTATTTTTTTAATTTACCATAAACACAACATTGTCAGTGAAGCATTTTAGATTAAATATTAGACCTGACATTTAAAGAAACCCCCCCAAAAATCATGGTAAATTAAATTTCTCACCCATCATTGACAACAAAAGTATTAATTGGCCATAAGTGGCCATAGATAAATAAACAGCTGGCAGCCTTGCGCAATAGTAAAACCTGTCTACATTTTAGTTTGTCTGTGTGCTTGAGCAGGTGTGTGTGAACGTGGTCTTTTCTTGAGTAATAAAGAGGTGCGTGATCGTCCAGCTGCTAATTAAAATAAGGACCCAGATGAGCGTCTCTCATTTAGAGGTCATTGTTCATGTCTGCTGATCTCTCTCTCTCTCTCTCTCTCTCTCTCTCTCTCTCTCTCTCTCTCACACACTCTCCCTCTCTCTCTCTCTCTCTCTCTCTCTCTCTCTCTCTCTCTCTCTCTCTCTCGTTGGGCTCCAGGAGGTTTGAGGTGTCTTTAATTAGCCAACAATGAGCTGTGAATCTCAATTACTGTACACTCCACAAGGTCAAGCTCAGAGAAAGAGCAGGCACAGGGTCTCAACCTCACATCAGAACCAGTTCAGCTTTACGACAAATGAAATGAAACTGCTTTTATGGTTTTGCTACTTTTAGTTTATCTAATTACTTTGGACAATCTTAGATTTTGGCTTAATTTATAAGGGGTGTTTTTCAGGGATCTATCCTAAGCCCATTTTCGTTTAGGTTTTCCCACATTGCTGTTTTGTTTTAAAGCTGTTTTGTTTCATAAGCTGACTCTCTTTTACTAATGCACTGTAAAAAACAATTAGTTACTTTACTAAAATAAAGGGGAGTTAAACCAGTTGCCTTTAAAGTGACAATTGACTTTACTTAAAAAATGAAGTAAACCAATTGTAAGTTGGAACTGTTAAGTTGACAAAATGTTTTATAATTATGCACATAGTTTATTTACTTAATAATTTATCAGTCAAGTGTGGAAGTTCATTTGTTTATTTTATTTACACTCATTTATTTCTCACTGTTTACTATTGCTAAATACCAAGGCCAGACTTTAAATCTGTGAACATTTTTGCTATTTCTGTGCAGAATTTTGTGCAAAATGTGTGTATTTTGAGAATATAGAGGCTGAAAACTTAAGAAAATTCTGCTTCTAATTTCTTAACTTTTATTTTTACAATGCAAATCCAGTTATGACCACTTATTCAGTAAACTAAGCTACAGTAGCTCCCTCATAGTCATATACAGTAATACATCCACTAAAAGCCATAGAAAATATTATATTACTATTGTATTTTATGTAAATCATCTAAAGATTTAGCATATTCAATGCAATTACTGAAACTAATGTAAAACCTGAATAAATATTTACAATTTATGTGCCAATTTAATAATATTGACCTTAAATGGTTTAAAAAATAAAAAATAAAACTGCTTTTATTCTCACCGGAATAAAACAAATACTTTCTCCAGAATAAAAAATATTATAGGAAATACTGTGAACATTTCCTTGCTCTGTTAAACATCAATTAGGAAATATTTGATAAAGAAAACTAAAAATATCACAAGAGGGCTAATAATTTTGACTTTAACTGTAGACGATGTGTTGCTATTAGCAGAGTGAGAGCTATTGAGAGCCTGATACATCCACCTCAAAAATCCCTAGTCAGTTTTTTTTTCAAGAAAACATGACGAGTATTTTATATATATATTTTTAATATGTGGACTCTCTCTTTCCCTCCGCCGGGAGGAATGTGACCTCGGCTGTGAATCCCAGGAGGAATTGAAACTTTCTGGTGCAGGAGTGAAAAAACAGGTGTGTGAGAGAGGATAAACGACAGCCAGTAAATGAGAGAGTTTGAGAGGCAGTGCATTAGGAAAGTGGGGCGTCCCTCGGGTGAACGGGGCCTGATGGGGGTCAGGAGGGTGTCTGTCTGCTCAGGGGAAAAACTTGCAGAGTTAAAAAGAGATCAGTGAGTCCTTTGAAGGAGGTTTTACTTTTTTTACAGTCCCTCAGTGCCTTTAATTCACACACATGTGGAGAGAAATATTAAGGGAACACACTTGCAAACTAATGGAGGAAAAAAAACTCAACTTTAACCGCAGTGTTCAGAAATTGGTAGATTGTTTTACTGTTATGACTGATTTTAAATTATTTATTTTTGCTGCATCATTAATTGATGGATGTTCTTGTTGGTGATAAACTTATGTGGAAGATTGCCAATCTTGTTTTCATATGCCAACTTTGTAGTATAACCGAAAGCATGTGTGTGTGTGTAATTCACATTAGTGTCTTTAATCTTTTGTTTGTATCACCTGATTCATATTACAGATTTTTTGGGAGTGTGTTTTTCTTATACAACGGTCCTGGCTTTCTTTTTGTTTCTCTTAAATGTGTTTGATTTTATATTATTTGATTATACAATTTATTTTATGTGCATTTTATGTAACAGTGCATCCGGAAAGTATTCATAGCGCTTCACTTTTTCCACATTTTTTTATGTTACAGCCTTATTCCAAAATGGATTAAATTCATTTATTTCCTCAATTCTACACAGTTACATTTTAATTTGCATGGAAAAAATAATGTATCATAAAAAATCCTTGTGGGGCCTCACGGTGGCGCAGTGGGTAGCACGATCGCCTCACAGCAAGAAGGTCGCTGGTTCGAGCCTCGGCTGGGTCAGTTGGCGTTTCTGTGTGGAGTTTGCATGTTCTCCCTGTGTTGGCGTGGGTTTCCTCCGGGTGCTCCGGTTTCCCCCACAAGTCCAAAGACATGCGCTATAGGTGAATTGGGTAAGCTAAATTGTCCATAGCGTATGTGCGTGTATGAATGAGTATGAATGTTTCCCAGTGATGGGTTGCAGCTGGAAGGGCATCCGCTGCGTAAAACATATGCTGGATAAGGTGGCGGTTCATTCCGCTGTGGCGACCCCAGATTAATAAAGGGACTAAGCCGAACAGAAAATGAATGAATGAAAAAATCCTTGTTTTAAAAAATACTACTGTTCCTTGCATTATAACAAATATTTATTTAAGTTTATTATTATTTTATTTAATTTTGTACATTTTCAGTGTCGCGTAAATGTATATGTGCTGTTAGAAAAAAAAGCCTACAGTCAGCGTGTCTTTGAAGCTGTAACTGCTGATTTTCTCATTTGTTTTCTGTCATCATGTCTGTGATTTTCCTGAAGATCAGTGGACGGCCACACATAATCCTCAGTTTCAGGACTCAGTCTTTTATTATCATGTAGTGTATAATTCTGAGCACACGCCTAAATGTGCTGTTTTTATGACATGAAGCAGAGCAGCATTCGGCCACAGTAAAGAGTGGACAAACACCACTGCCATTTCTGTTCAGACAGACTTCAGATGCTCGCGGATACTGTACTTTGAGTGATGTCATAATGAAGTGTAAATTGGCATTGAATACAGAGACCGGATTCCCACAAGAGAAGCTTTTCATTTTGGGAATATTTGTGTGCAATAACCTTAGTGGCTTTGGAGACGCACGAGACGTGTCTGAGATGAAGTGCTGTTAAAGCTGCAGGCAAACATTAAAAGAAAACATCTAATGTATGCTGAAGTTCAGAAAATAAAAGTCAAATAAATATATATATATATATATATATACATTCATTCATTCATTCATTCATTTTCATTTCGGCTTAGTCTCTTTATTAATCTGGGGTCGCCACAGCGGAATGAACCGCCAACTTATCCAGCATATGTTTTACGCAGCGGATGCCCTTTCAGCTGCAACCCATCCCTGGGAAACATCCATACACACCCATTCACACTCATACACTACGGACAATTTCGCTTACCCAATTCACCTATACCACATGTCTTTGGACTTGTGAGGGAAACCGGAGCACCCGGAGGAAACCCACGCCAACACAGGGAGAACATGCAAACTCCACACAGAAACGCCAACTGACCCAGGTGAGGCTCGAACCAGCGAGTAACCAGCGACCTTCTTGCTGTGAGGCGAACGTGCTACCCACTGCACGTAATAGTAATATTCTAATAAATAAATAAAATCCTTGAATAAATTTAAAGGCTTAACTAAGTTTATTAGGCAAGTTAGGGTAATTAAGCAAGTCATTGTATAACGATGGTTTGTTCTAATGATGGTTTGATTTTTTAAAAAAGCAAAAACTGCTTTTATTCTAGCCGAAAATAAAGCAAATAAGACTTTCATATATATATACATACATATATATACATACATATATATACATATATACATATA
>CAIGQW010056839.1:6462794-6478569 GCA_903798125.1 Danio choprae | reverse complement strand
ATATATATATATATATATAAAACAAAAATCCTTGAATAACTCAAAAGTACTTTAAAACTCTCCAATACTTCCCAAAGAAGGGGGTGGCTGGAGAACATTTAGCAGTGCCAGTTGCCACAGGCAAAGTTCTGAAAGTGCATCCAAACAATTGCACATTTTTACATTCACGCCGCATTTCTCCCACATGCTGCTTTGTCACGGAGGAGTAAATGTGTTCAGCCATCGCAGGCCGGACTCGCTGCTTGCTCGGGCATGAGAGTGTATGCAGAGGGTGAAAGTTCTGGCTGAGTGTCATAAATCTGCATGGCACCTGCTCCCCCGCACTGCTTTAGCGCGTGTTGTGAGGTCAGCGGCACCACATAAGCTGTACATCATATTTATAGTGCTCATCGCTGCAAACCTGCATGTTTTGGCAGCTGATGGCAGCAGGGAGACTGAGAGAACCCTTGCGGTGTTTGTCAGAGGAAGGACTGGTTTTAAAAGCAGAGGACGTGAGAGAGGGGGAACGTAAGCAGATCGGGAGCATGTGGGAAGTATAGAGTGAGCTAAAAAGTAACTTTCTTTTTGGCCATTACTGAAGATATCCATCTCACATGTGAGTTCCAGGTGTTAGGCCATGTCAAACATGTTGTAAATCCACACACTTGCTGTGTGAATAAATCCACTTGAAAGATATATATGAATTTCCACATGCAGTAGCAGATGGTTTTGTACGCCAGCGTGATCTGGAATAGTAAATGCTCAAGAACATGTCTGTTTCTGTGTAAATCAGAAATAAGCGCAATGCATGTTTCTAAATCTAATCAAATCAGAGTGAAGTGCAGGGTTTTCAATATATTTGTTTCTGTGGTTGGGTCATGCTAACAAGTGAAAAGCCAGACTACCTTCATTCTGTTAGAGCAAATCACTTAGACTCCATTTGAGACTCAGTTTTGTGGTGCTTGATTGAATGCATTCCCTTTGGAAAAATATGTTTAAGTATAGTATATAGTATAGAAGTATTAGTATACTTCTTTTAAACAAAACAAACCAGTATACCTTCAATTTACTTTTTATTTACTTCTCTAAAATTATGTACAGTACATTATCTATCTATATATACAGTGAGGTCAATAAGTATTTGATCACCATGTGATTTTTCAATACCTCCTACTTAGAAATCATAAATGGGTCTAGAATTTTCACCATAGGTGCATTTCCACTGTGAGAGACAGAATCTAAAATGAAAAACCCATAAATCACATTGTTTGATTTTTTTCAAACAATTTACTTGTAAATTACTGTGTCAAATAAGTATTTGATCACTTGAGTCAAAAGTGTTTAATATTTGGTACAGAAGCCTTTGTTAACAATTACAGAGGTCAAACGGTTCCTGCCACTCCAGAACCTTGATATGCTTCTTACGGAGCCACTCCTTGGTTTTCCTGGCTGTGTGCTTTGGGTCATTGTCATGTTGGAAGACCCAGCCACGACCCATCTTTAATGCTCTGACTGAGGGAAGGAAGTTTTTGCCCAATATCTCACAATACATGGCCCCGTTCATCCTCTCCTTAATACAGTGCAGTCGTCCTTTCCCCTGTGCAGAAAACCACCCCCAGAGCATGATCCTTCCAGCCCCATGCTTCACTGTAGGTATGGCATTATTGGGATGATACTCATCATTCTTCTTCCTCCAAACACAAATGGAGTTAAGACCAAAAAGTTCTACTTTGGTCTCATCTGACCATAGGACTTTCTCCCATGACTCTTCTGGATCATCCAGATGGTCCCTGGCAAACTTCAGACGGGCCTTGGCATTGGCGGACTTAAGCAGGGGAACCTTCCTTGAGATGCATGATTTAATACCATGACGTCTTAGTGTATTAGTGTATAGTGCCTTGGAAACGGTCGTCCCAGCTCTCTTCACAGCATTGACCAACTACTCCCATGTAGTTACGGGCTGATTCTTGACCATTTTTAGCATCATTGATACCCCACGAGGAGAGATCTTCATTGATAGTCATCATTAGCCTCTTCCGTTTTCTGACAATTGCTCCAACAGTTGTTCTTTTTTCACCCAGCTGCTTGGCAAGAAATCTGGCTGAAAAGCAAGTGATCAAATACTTATTTGACAGTAATTTACACATAAATTGTTAAAAAAATCATACAATGTGATTTCCGGGTTTTTATTTTAAGATTCTGTCTCTCACAGTGGAAATGCACCTATATTCTAGACCACTTTATGGTTTCTAAGTAGGAGATATTGAAAAATAACAGAGTGATCAAATACTTATTGACCTCACTGTTTATGATATATATTCTTCATATAGATTATATCAAATGATTTATATTAGGTATAGACCTACTTTAAATGTTTATTGATTAGTTAACTTTCCGAACTAATCTTATTTTGTAAGAACTCATTTTGTGCTAGGTATATTGTAATTCAATTATATTAACTCATAACTTTTAGTGTATTTAGTGTAGTTTTATCTGCTAAACTGGAACCACTTAAAGAATGCATAGTATGCAGTTTATTATATGCCCGTGAAAGTTTATTACACGCATGGTTCATGATATTAAAGTGTTGTTTATTGGTGTTATGAGTGTACCATACTATTTCTGAGTAAAAATATGTCAAATAATAGTGGTTAGATAGTGATTGCAAACAAAGGCCAAATTCAGAGCATGGGAGTTTACTGCTAGGGCATACTAATAAGTTTACTTGCAGTACAAATGGGAAACTTAATTGTGGACTAATTGTGCATATAAAGGGATGGTTCACTCAAAAATGAAAGTTCTAGAGTTAGAAAGAATTAGCCGTGTTTCCACTATTGCGCCTAAAGTGAGCGAGCCAGTGCGAGCCAGGGGCAGTCGCGTTTCCACTGTTACTTTCCGTGGCCTGATCGGGCCAAAGCGGGACTTCCTCGGGGCCAGCGGCTGGCCTTTTTCGACCTGTCGAATACCTTGGGCTAAAGAGAGCCAGCTGGGGCTTCGAGGCGGAGTAAAAGGAGATGCGGAGTTTGCCCGAGTCTGGTAAAGATGGCGTGCCGCCATTACACTAGTTTTCTGATCGCACACGAGTACATGCGACAAAAAAATAAATAAATACGGGAAAGAAAACATATAGCTGCTCAGTTTAAGATAGGCTATTCCATAAAACACCTTATAGGCTAGGGGTCTTTTTTTGCATAAGATCGCCCTTATGTTTCCCTTTTAAATGTAAGGGTGTTGCATAAAAATAATAAAGTAGTTTTAATTTAATAAGTGATATTTCTTTGCTGCGTCCTCCTTGATGTTTCAATAACGCATAATAATCTTTACACCACATTAAAGACACAGCAGCCAGTAACTTTTAGTTGTCGAGAGTTTGTCAAGTTTAAATGGTGTGTTTGTGCATGTAACGTGCACATTTAAATGTGTGTGTATATATATATATATATATATATATCTATATGTGTGTGTGTGTGTGTGTGTGTGTGTGTGTGTGTGTGTGTGTGTGAGACTGGGCGAAAGAGCGATCGCTTCACAGCTCTGTCAATGCCACGAGCGGCTGAGTTTCTTTCTTTCTTTATTTTGGATACATATATACATATAAAATATGACTACAACAGAAAGACATAAAACAAAAATTACAAATTACTTGTCCACTTTTGGCTCAACACAATAGTGTCATAGATCTAGATAAAATAGCTAAGCTATATTGAAATCATTTAAAGAATTACAAATATCGGATATGATAAAAACACATTAAATAAATAAACCAATATAAAACAAACTAAAGTTATAACAGTTTAGGTAGGCCTACAGTATATACAATACAAATAAATGAAACAGTTTTAAGCCATTTTAAACTTTCGTTTTACAAAGGCCTATATGAAAAAAAGATATTAGATATTTTCTAAAAACAATAAACAACGAAGGAGTTTTGAAATATTATTTATAAAGTATTTGGATATGATGATATTAATCAAATCGTGCAAACAGAGCATTGTTTTGGGTGAATGTAACCCTCAGACACTTGCTTTACAAACGGATTGGGAAAAACTGCATGTAAAAAATGTGTTTTATGTCCTTAAACAAGTATTTATGATTTTATATGACGTGGTAAGATTTAAAACTGAATTTTTAAATGTAGCGCTTTATTAGAAGGATATTTAATATTTTAAATCGTAATTCTTTTGCTTTGGGGAGAATCAGTGGAGATCAGTGGAGCCGTTCTGAAATATTTAACACTACTTTTATCAAATGATACATTTTTGTTCTTAAAACCGATGCGGATAGTGGATCGCTTCTGAGCACAACGATATATATAGGCTATAGCCTATATTTTATTACTTGCTCTTATGTCCTGAAACACTTTACGGTTTCCTTTAGTTTAGATAACCGAATAATATGCAACATCCTTAAATTATTCTCTTAAATAAAGGGGAATTACCTATTAAGTGTCATATAGCCTAGGGAAAATGTATATGTTTTAGGTCTCTCCGGAGCATTTGGGCTGAATCTTTGACATCGTCTACCGAAACGAGGATGTTATAAAATACATTTTATACCAAGTTATTACTGGAACATTTTTGTGGGTTTATGCTATGGATGGTCCGCTCGCTGGGTCATCCCTCCATTAGTTGCGAGACCACTTGATGTACGATGCCAACAGTCAGTCGGCGAGTAAACACATATAATGAATGATAATACTTATGTGTATAGACATATAATGTAATGCTGTACAGTAACGTGTAATTTGTTTGTTTCGGTTGTCTTCATTTTAATCGTTTCGTTATGATTCGATGGCGTGCTTTATCTGTCTGAATCCCGCTGAACTGGGCAGGTTGTGTGACGTTTGATTCGGGGGGCGATCTGGGGGCGGGGTTTACATGCAGCGCTGCGAGCATTTGGCCCGGGAGTGGAAACGCAACATGATTTCGGCCTCACTGCTCAAGCACCCGGGCTATTGGCACGGCTCGGCCCGATAAAAGCCCTGGCTCGCACTAGCCCGACAGTGAAAATGCGGCTATTTACTCACCCTTTACTTGTTTCAAACCCTGATGAGATCTTTTCTTCTGTTGAACACAAGAAGATATTTTGAGAAATGTTGAAAACCATTTGCTAACCATTGACTTCCATATTATTTGTTTTTCCTACTATGGAAGTGACTGGTTACAGGGTTTTAGCTTTGTTCAAAATAACTTCTTGTGTTCAACAGAAGAAAGAAACACAGAGGGAGAGTAAATAGTGAGAAACCATTTTTGGGGGAACTATCCCTTTAAAGTGTAGTACTGGTGCACTTATATAATACACTTAAACTTATGTTTTTTATATACTAAACGTGGACCACTTTAGTCCCAGGTGTTCAAGTTTACTTACAGGTATACTAATACATAGATGTTAATATGTGAAGCATACTTAAAATATACTTTTACATTTCTTAAGTATACTTAATAAAATGAACTTCATCATTTTACAACATAGGCTCATTCTGAAAATGTAGCCCTATATACATTTGTAGAGATCGCGAATTATATTGCAGAAGTACGTATGGCTGCATTTGGTCTTTAAAGCAAATGGTACGTGATGGTATGACGCGGATCCTTTTCGTGCTTACCAGCTGACCGCTCACCTCCGTATGAACGGCCAGTTTGTCCAGTAGCTCGCCATGTATGTCGGAGGACTTGAGATGCAGAGAGGAGTTGACCACGACAGGGTTCGAGTCCGGTGAAGAACAAAAAGCGGGTAAGACAAAAACAGAAGCCAAAAAATAAAATAAACAAGTAAATAACAGGGTGAGAATGTGGTACTGTCGGTAAAACTGTCGGTTGAGAAGAGCAGGTGCAAACGGCACTCGTGAGAGAAATTTAAGATCTGAAAAAGCGTACACAGCGGCCTCTGGCGGATTCACGAAAACAAAAACTGCAACAAAAAAAACGTAGCTCCTGGGATGCATTTCCTGCTCTCCAGAAATGTATATAGCGGTACGCTTTCAGAATGAGCCTGGGTTGTCATTTTCGCAAGAAATCATTTTGTTTTTGTCGTTATTTTCTTCAGGTGGAAGCAACTGTTACACTGCAAAAAAGAGTTTTTGTCTTGTTTCTAGTCCAACTATTAAGCAATTTATGAACAAAGAAACATTTTCTAGACGAGCAAAAATGTTAAACATAATAACTAGTCAAAATGTATTAAGCTTTTTGTTAAAAGAAGAAAAACAATCTGTACTTATTACTGAAAACAAGACACTATTATTGCATTTCTAGAAAAATGCTTCTTGATTTAAGAATTTTCAGACATTTGGACCAGAAATAAAAAAAAAATACTCAAAGTAAATAGTTTATTGCAGTGATATCAATCTGCCCCTTACAATAACCAACCAAAGTTTAGTTCCACATCTCCCTTTTGTCCCAGTGATTGGCAGTTAATTCCAGTTTGGCAGTGTTGCAAGACCTCATGTTTGTGTCAAGGCTAATATGGGAACAATCAGCAAAAGTGCCACTTGTATTGCCTGCACAGTCATGTTTTAATCATTACTCAGGACACATAGGCTTTGACTGAGGAATATGCATTTGTCCTTGCTGTAGTGGAGTATATATATACTTCCCCAGGTTTGTTCTCACTCCTGCTCTGCGGGGCTGTGTTAATAATTCAGCAGGACTGCCGGTGAGGGTCTTGTCCAACAGCTTGCGAGGCACCGATTGGTCGAATCCCCCGTGGTGAAGGTGGGGAGGGCACATGCAAGCCAAAGACAAAGGCTATACTTGGCTCAGTTTCTCTCAGACAGCTTCTCCATTCATTTAAGCCTCTCCAACCAGTAAACCAATTAAGCCAATTAAGCATGAAAACACAATGCTTCTTGTTCTTGCCAGTCTGCATAAAGGAGAGCAAGGGAGACGTGCTTCTGATGGGGCTAGTTAAAGATTCGGACAAGCTGAAATGTCCTATAGTCATCTGAAAGTCTATTGTTTTGTAAATGTATCTGGATCAGGGAGTTTTTTTATTTTATTTTTATGTTTTAAAAGAAGCCAATTTTGCTTATTTATTTGATCAAAAATACAGTAAAGACTATGAAATTGTGAAATATTATTACAAGTATAAATAACCGCTTTCTTATTGAATTTACTTTCAAGTTTAATTTATTCCTGTGATGCAAAGCTGATTTTTTTTAATATCATTACTGCAGTCTTTAATGTCACATGATTCTTCAGAAATCATTGTAATGATGATGATTTGCTGTTGCTATTGTGATCAGATATTATGGGTACACTAATATAAAAAAATATTAATAAATAAAATTAAATAAAAAATACTAGCTTTTATTAGCATTTTTTTACATTATACATTTTTTTGCTTTCACTCTTGAACAATTTATTCTGATGAATAAAATTAAATAAATATTTTATATTGTTTCCCAAATTGACGACAAACAACAACAACAATAATAGTTATTATTATTATTATTATTATTATTATTATTATTATTGTTATTATTGTCATTATTTTACTACTAGTACTTCTAATGATAATAATAATAGTAATAGTAGAAGTAGTAGAAATAATAATAATAATAATAATAATAATAATAATAATAATACATGTTTTTTCCTGGGCATATCATGATTGAATATTTGAAGGATTGTGTAAAAACTAATCATGCTTAAAATTCAGCTTTAAACCACAAGAATTAATACAATATTAAACTACATTCAATAAAATAACAGTTATTTAATATCGCAATAATATTTCACAATTTTACAGGCTTTACTGTATTGTTTTTAAATTAAATGGTTAGCAGAATAAGCTTTTTTTTTTTTTATCGTTTTTTCTAAACTTTTGACTGGTCCTACAGACAGGTCAGCAATTCAATTCATCTTCATTTCTAAAGCGCTTTTATAATGTAGATTGTGTTAAAGCAGCTTAACATAGAAGTTCTAGTAAATTGAAACTGTGTCAGTCCAGTTTCCAGAGTTGAAGTTCAGTTTAGTTTAGTTCAAATTTCACTGCTGGAAGTCTAAACACTGAAGAGCAAATCCATCGATGCGCAGCTCCACAAGTCCCAAACCAAGCAAGCCAGTGACGACAGTGGCGAGGTACAAACTTCACCAATTGACAAAAGTGAAGGGAAAAAAAACCTTGAGAGAAACCAGGCTCAGCTGGGCACGACCATTTCTCCTCTGGCCAAACTTCCTGTATGTACATACTTTATGTGGATCCGCTCGTCCAGATTAATCTGCTTGCTTTACCAATACACAGGTGAGGCACAAACATACATAATATTGCACATGTTAAATTGTGTCTTCACCGCTGCAGATCTCTCAGCCCACCCCTAATCACATGCTGGCCTCTGTCTCTTCAAAAGATGCTGGCTGCTAAAGGGGATTCAGCCCACGCAGGCGAGCGGAAACGCAACAGCCTGTTTACCCGCTAGCCAAGCTTTTGTGTCTCCCAATTGCGGTGTAATGCAAAGCTCTCACGTTCTTTTGCGCTTTCCTCATTTCGCCGTCTGTCTTTTTTTTTTTGTGTAATGTCAGTTGTGGCAGGGTTCTGCATGGAGGGCCTCTCTGAATGGCAAAACAGAAACAGATTTGTTCAGCCCATCCACCCCCATGTCTGAAAGCACAACACAGAGTTCGTAATGAATGAAGAGAATGTCCTCTTTATGCTGTTTTGTGCATTTCTAGTCTTCTTTTCTCTGGGCACTTTTCTGTCAGAAGCTTTTTTTACTTTTACATAGTTTGTCCAAGAAATGCGCAGCTAGCTCTGTTGTGCCTCACCTTTCTATAGCTTTTGTATCCTTTAAAGATTCTCAGCACTGATTAAATGCATGCTTTCTGATGTTAAACCTCACTGCGCTGCACAAAATGCTTTTCTTACTTGGAGTTTTTGTCTTGTTTCGAGTCCAAATATCTCGAAATTCTTTTTCCTTAAAACTAGCTTACTTAATTGACACATTATTTCCAAAAACAACAATGTATTTCACTTGCCTAGAAAATGCTTCTTGATTTAAAATGTTTGAGATGTTTGGACTAGAAACAAGACAAAACCCACTCTTCCTTTCCTTCAGCTTTGTCCCTGATTTATCAGTGGTCACCACAGTGAAAGGAACCACCAATTACTCTATCCCAGCACTGCGAGTACACTAAGGGACCGATCAAACTAAGCACTTTTCCATTTGAGAACACAAGGCGCACTGAACTGCCTTTTTTGTTGACAAAAAAAAAAGGAGTGCACTGTGCTTTTTATGTCGCTAGGCAACCATTGAATCTGCTGTGTATTGCTCATGAGCTCTGCTGTTGATACTGTTATATTTTTTATATTTAATAATATTACAATATTCACGATTTGTGAAGTTCTACAGCTCCGAATAACTCGAAACAGTGACCACTAGTCTCACCTCCATCTTCAAAAGTGTCCATAGTCATCTTGACAACACAAACACTGCTGTCACCTCAATGGAAACCCTGTCTCTGCTTTCATTTGATTTCATTTTTCGCTCAGACTTGACTTTTTTCAACTGCAGGCACACAGAGTACAACGAAACGAACACAAGGCGCAGAAGGCGGTTAAAACGTGAATCGCGTAGGGCACATAAGTAGCGCGCAAAACGCTCACGGCCATTAGAAAACCATTCAAAAAAAGCATTAGGTGTGATCAAGGCCTATGGCTGCATTTATACTGCATGGTTCAAGTGACCCAATTACAATTTTTTTGCACAGATCGGATATGGCCCACGTACGTTTAAACAGGACAACAAATCACATGCACCAGATCAGATTCAGGCCTCGTATGTGGAATTGATCTGATATGAATCAGATACAGGGGCGGCGCAGTGGGTAGCGCTGTCATTTCACAGCAAGAACATCTCTGGTTCGAGCCTCGGCTGGGTCAGTTGGCATTTCTGTGTGGAGTTTGCATGTTCTCCCCGTGTTTGAGTGGGTTTCCTCTAGGTGTCCGGTTTCCCCCACATGTCCAAAGACATGCGCTATAGGTGAATTGGGTACGCTAAATTGTCTGTAGTGTATTCGTGTGAATAAGAGTGTATGGGTATTTCCCAGTGATGGGTTGCAGCTGGAAGGGTCCAGCTGCGTAGAACATATGCTGGATGAGTTGGCAGTTCATTCCGCTGTGGTGACCCCTGATTAATAAAGGGACTAAGCCAAAAAGAAAATGAATGAATGAATGAATCGGATACATGCCCTCGTGTCTGCAGTGTGACATCATTAAAAATGGTAGTGAATGACATAAACTCTGACTCTTTCATTTTGTAACCGAGGTCTGCAATAAGAGTCCCAAATATTAAATATTATATACAAGGACAAAAAAAAGCTTTTATATTGTCATGTATCACAAGTTAATGCATTGAAGCATGAACGCATCCTCTGCCGTGTAAACAATATAAACAAATAAAAAAAATATTGCATACATCGCATGCATAATTCACGCCATGGACAGGACATCCAAATGCCTACTGGTTTAAAAACATAGATTAAAATAATTTGGCCAAATGAGAACTTTTCTGTTCTAAACTATAGCGAAACAACTTGTCATAAAGGAAATAAAAAATAAACCCTGCAAACAGATTAAATCTTAGATTAGATTAGAGCTCCACACAAGTGGAGAAAAGATCATTACATCCCTGCTGTGTGCAGTGTAAATGCAGCCAGATGAGTCACTTTTAAAAGATTATGTAAGCGGGATGTCTGCAGTGTAAATGCAGCCTAACTCGTGAACTCCCAGTGCTGGAAAACACCCAACTCCACATAGAAATGCCACCTGACCCAGCTGGGACTCGAACCAGTGATCTTCTTGCTTTGAGGCATCAGTGCTTAACGTCTGAGCCACCGTGTCTCCCACTGCAAAACTCTTAAGTTAGAAAAGCATTTTTGCTATATGACTTTAATATGAATCCAGCTGAAGCTTTATGAGTCATTCTTTCCCAGTGACAACACTTGTGCTAAAGATGTCCTGAGAGATTGCTGGAACCTAGCTTGCTTGTTTCTTAGCCAGGCTGACAAGTCACGGAAGTTTTCTGCTTGGAGGAGTCTGTGGGAATGACAGGGGAGCTCTTAGTGCCCTGCAGTGTTTCCCAGCCGGTGTGGCCTCGTGTCAGAGGTCTAAGGGCAGAGGCTCAGTCGTCCTCAAAGGATTAACTCCTCGTCTGAGGTCCGAACAGATTTGTCAATGCCCGTATGGAACAGCTCTGTATGCATTCTGGCAGCTGTGTGAGCTGCATTCCTGTATTCGACTCCAGAAATGATTTGCTGTCCTTCATCATAACTGGGTTAACACGGTGACACTGCATATGATTTGTATCCTCCTATCCGAGTCTGAGGTTATTTATTTGTCATAATAAAAAATTCTAAAATATACTACTGTATATATGGGCCAAGAAATGGTGTCCTGAAGTAAATCAAAATAATTTAACTGAAGACTAACTGTTAAGAGGAACTGTAAGAGGATTTTACGGGATTAGCCAAAACAATATTCTCTAAGGATGTCGACCACAGCCATCTCACAGTGATTTGGAAGAAATCATTTAAGTGTATATAATTATTTTATAATGTGTGATTATAAAAGGAACTGAAGTCCATTCTTTCGAGAATCCTATCTGTTTTGAGCACCTGGACTGTCATCCAATAAGGTAGGACATGTCAATTAGCACCTGGCATCAGAATAGTGCAACTTTGTCAGACAATTAATCAAACAAATAAACAAATATTTTACTTTCAAGGACAACAGCTAATAGTTTTTTGGCAGGAGTGATAGACAGTATATTGTAATGGATGTGTATTTTAAGGTGTTAAACTAGGGAACTTTTATTTTAAAACTGCATTTTAGAATTTTTTAAATTGCATTTAAAAAATTACTGCATTGCAGAAAACAATAAAATCCACACTATAAAGCATAAAACTTGTAATATGTGACATTCACACTCACTGGCCATGTGCATATTTTGCCAGCATCCATACTTGACATATACTGGTTGTGTAATGGTCATATGAGAGTGCCTTGATGAATCAGAGAGCAACTTGCAATAGTCCAGAAGACCTGTGCTGCGTAACAATTTGCATACTTATACTACGCCCTAAAAGTATGTACTTTTTTTGTGAAGGAAAAGTTCATACTTTTGAGTGTGTACGCAAGCTTTGGGATATACTACTTCATCGTTAACAGATCGTTATGTTGCTTAGTTACGACTCCTGTCAATCATTCACACATCATCCACATTTCTTTCATATTTAATTTCCTACCTTATTGGAGAAGCAGCAGCAGGATAATCTGCCATTCACTAGGCTTTCATGCAAAGAAATCTCCTCAGGTCTTTGGATAATTATGCATTCAGACGTATGCATCCAAACACGTCTTTATATAAGTTCACGTTGTTGTTGCAGATGAAATGTAACACGGAAAACGCGATTAAAATATTTTCCAGTGGGCTAGATATTAATTAACAGTCATACAAACATCTTTACCGAAACCTCTCTTTGACGGTTGGTCTCGCGTGTCCACCATGTTTGTAGTTTATATACACTTTTCACCCAAGTTTGTAGTTCTAATCAAATTCACGCCGAATGCGCAATGTATTGTGGGCAATATCAGCGATTAGAGTATGGACGGTTCTACACTTTGAATTTTTACCAGAAACAGTAAACCATCCGGGAAGCTTTTTTTTGGGACATACTAATTCTATTTTCAAATACTATTTAGCATGGATAGTATGCGAATTGGGACGCAGCACAATTGTTTTCAAAAGTTAGCGTTTCAGTCCATCTATTATAAAACAGAACACCAACATTTACTAATACAACACTAAAACATGGTCTTTAGCGTTTTCAGAATGCTTGGTTTTCATGGGTCAAAGATGCCAGAGTAGTGTGGGGCGTACCATACCAGGCATAACAAAACTTATGCGTTTTAAAACAAAAATGGCTTTTGTGTAATCCCTAGTTCACACTACAGGATTCTATGCTTGATTTAATGATCTTGCCAACAGATTGGGCCGTGATCTTCTTGTGCTACTAAATGACTATATATATACAAATATGTCGTCGCCACATATTGCAGATGAAAATTCAGTATCTTGCATGCTAAATATTCTGAGCTGAAAAGTCCTGAGCTGAATAGTCGTTGTGTTCACAAACTCAACGGAAATATCTATAATTGTCCAAAATGGTCATAGATGCACTCGCTTCATCCTGCGTTTAAATGGACCTTGGTTTAACGTCTCATCTGAAAGACGGTGCTCACTGAACAGTATAGAGTCTCCATCACTATACTGGGGCATTAGGACTCACACATATCGCAGATAGAGCACCCCCTGCTGGCCTCATTAACACCACTTCCGGCAGCCACCTAGTTTTCTCATGTGGTCTCCCATCCAGGTACTGACCAGGCGCAGACCTGCTTAGCTTCAATAGGCGACCATGTGAGATCTAGCTGCCGGCGTAACATTGTTGAAAGATACTGCATTGATTTAAAGCAGGGATAGACAAACTCGGGTCCTGGAGGGCTGTTGTCCTCCAGAGTTTTGCTCCAACACCAATCAAACACACCTGAACATGGTAAACAGTGCCTTTAAAATCACTAGAAATCTATAGGCATGTGTGTTTGATTATGGTTGGAGATAAACTCTGCAGGACACCGGCCCTCCAGGGCCGAGTTTGCCCATCCCTGATCTAAAACAACTATTTTACTCCTTTTCAATTGGTTATTGGTTAATAAACTGCTTAATCGAATCATCAATCGAACTAAATCTCATCAAAATTTGCAAAACACCCCTCAAAGCTCATGCAAGCTTTCCTGAGCGAAGTCCCAAGATGCAGCGCAACCCCCGTCGAGATAGAAATGTGACATTTTCCACTTTGGTGTTTGGAAAGCTCGCTTTTCTTCTCTCTATGGGGAGTATTGTTCTTGGAGAATGTTTTTGTTTTAGCCGGCGCTGTTTTGTTAGGTGATGCCGCTTGAAAAGGAGGCGTAAAATAGTCTTAGTCAGGGGGAAAGGGAATGTGTTTCTCTCTCGCTCGCTGCGTGTGTCAAACCCTCGCCCCCATACCAATACAGCCCAGGCCTGATGTGGGGGGGTCCAAACACGTTGAAAGAGACGGCCCAGCATGGAGTCCGAAAGAGACCCCCTTTTTTCTCTTACCAACACAGAGACATCACAAGGAAGAGGGAACATCCACCAAAACTCGCTTTGAATATCAAACAGAGAATGAGACAGAATGACGGTTATTATGTGTAAGATAGTGAAATCTGAAAAAGGGGCGTGGCACTCGCTGTCCATATTGTCCAAAGTGTGTCTGTTTGCGACTGCTCATTAAAACAAGTTTCGTCAACTGGTCACATTAGAAAATAAAGCATCTACGATGGAGAATGAAGAGCTTTCCTTTGGTTTCTGGAAGTTTGGGAGTTTAAAAACATTAGTTTTTAGTTTAAAAACATGTCTTTTAAAATCCAACCGGATGTAAGGTTTTGACCTTTTTTGTGGTGCATATAATCTATTTTTTTTTCTCAGAGAGGACAATTTAACGCACTTGTATAAGATAATCTAAATAGCATCTACCATGGAGTCCATCACTCTGGTGGTTTCCATTTTGGCAATGCTAGTCATGATGGGTGTCCAACATGGTGGAACTCCAGGAGTCCCTCGCCGCGCTAGCCTCAGGAACCAACCAAGTCAATGGTGTAAGCGTCCACGCGGGAGCTTTCTAATAGGAGCCCAACACGGCCCCACGCAACTGCGCCATCACAACAGCAAGAAGCATAAATGCTACCAAGACTTTCAGAGTAAGTTCTCAATATCTAAACATGCATTTCTGGCACATGCATTTTATAGTTTAGCATTTTTATTTTGATAGTATTTTTAAATTTGCTGTACATTTCAGTTTAGTTTTAGTTTGTTTAATTGATGGTTTTGTTGGTTTTAGTTTAGTTATTTTGTGAACAGGCAACTGCGCCATCACAACAGCAAGAAGGTTAAATGCTAAGTTTGCAATATCTAAACATGCATGTCTGACACGTGCATTTTTAGTTTAGCATTTTTTTTTCTAATTATTTTTTCAGGGGTTTTACCATAGGACAGTAGAGAGTATTGACAGAAAGCATGGGAAGCAGACAGAGGGGAAGGATTGGCATAGGACCTCGAGGCGGGAGTCAAACTCGGGTCACCATGAGCACTGGAGTGCCATGTGTCGACCCACTAACCACTACGCCACTGGCTCCGACTAGTTTTGCTAGAAACTATGATTATGAAGACATTTTTTTTCAAATGTACGTAGTTAAACATGCCTAGCTTACTTATTTTTTGGCAAATGAAGAAAAGGTAGAACACATATTTTTGTCTGTAAAAGCGCCATCTACTGGTATTTCTCCAAATAGCCAAAGGTCAGATTTTTCGCCACAGAATGTGAGTGGCTTATTAATTCTGTAAACAACTATTTAATTTGCTTATTATTATTTTATTTCAGTTAGTTTATCAGTGACTGTTGTCAGTCTTTATTTTGATACTCTTTTTACATGTGCTCTACATTTCAGTTTAGTTTTAGTTCATTTGGTGGTTTTGTTAGTTTTAGTTTTTAGTTTGTGAACATGTTTCTATTTAGTTTTTTTTAGTTATATTTAGTTTCAGTTTCAGTAATTCTAGTTTCAGATGACTAAACACGTCTAGTGTCGACCAAACCTATTAGTGATAAAATAATAGTTTGAACAAACACTGAATCCAAAACCATACAAATGCACTGAATTAAAGCAAAAACTATGAAGACTTGGGAGAAATTAGGAAAATTATGAAGACATTTTTTCAAATTAA
>CAIGQW010056839.1:6450397-6462694 GCA_903798125.1 Danio choprae | reverse complement strand
TATATATATATATATATATATATATATATATATATATATATATATAGTTAAACATGCCTAGCTCACTTATTTTGGCAAATGAAGAAAAGTTAGAACACGTTTTTATGTTTATATACAAAAGATGTTTATTTAAATCGTCTTGCGTTAAATAATAATGACGTGTTTGGCTGTAAAAGCGCCATCTACTGGTATCTCTCAACAGCCACAGCTCCGATTTTTCACCACTGAATGAGTGTCTCATTAATTCTGAAAACAACTGTTTGTTTTTGCTAATTGTTATTTTGTTTCAGTTAGTTTATCAGTGACTGTTGTTAGTCTTTATTGATAGTATTTTTAAATTTGCTCTACATTTCAGTTTAGTTTGTTTCGTTGTTGGTTTTGTTAGTTTTAGTTTAGTTTTTATTTTGTGAACACATTTCTGTTTAGTTTTTTTTAGTTATATTTAGTTTCAGTAATTCTAGATTCAGTTAACAAAACATGTATAGTGACGACCAAACCTATTAGTAATAAAAAAGGTCATTGTAGTTTGAACAAACATAATATTAACGTGTTTGGCTGTAAAAGCGCCATCTACTGGTATTTCTGGATTCAGCCGCAGGTCAGATTTTCCGCCACAGAATGAGTGGCTTATTAATTCTGTAAACAGCTATTTGTTTTTGCTAATTATTATTTTATTCCAGTTAGTTTTGGAGGGACTGTTGTTAGTTTAGTTTTTCATTTATTGTGGTTTCATTTTATTAGTTAACGTTTTATTAGTTGTTTTTTGACCGTTAGTTTTAGTTTTTATTTACAAACTTTGCTAACTTTGGTCTGACATGAGGGTTAGATTAGCACTGATTTATTACTTTATTTTCATGTGTTTGTCCGCTGTGTAAAAGCCACTGTTTCATGCTGCTCAGAAATGTTTTTGATGGTGGTTTTACACTCAAGTCAACATTATACAGAATCAATGAGCTCAGTTATTTCTTTCATACTTTCTGAAGGTCTTGGAAACATTAAACAAGTGGTTTAATATAAAAGAAGGGGAAAATTGTACATTTGGCTGTCCTTCTCTGTTTTTAAAGGACAGGTGAAGTATGGATATTTGGCTCAGATGTTAGATGCTCATATACGTTTCAGCATAAAACTGCCATATCCACTAGTATAACGCTAGTATATCAGGATTTTTGACACAATTCTGGAATGGTGGAGGTCAGGAACTTTGGCAACGGGAGATCAAATATAGTCACAAATCTCAGAATAATAATGACGTGAACACACTGTGGTTTTGTAGATTTAGGCTCGCGTAGTGTGAAGTTTTCTAGCTTAATGTGGGTTTTTGTCTGGCACACTGCTAGTCGGAAGATTAGACACAAGCGGCTGAATTTGTTTCAGATGTTACATTTTTGGTTTGTGATGTTAAAACCTGCCAAATCTAAGGACTTTTGTGTCTACAGTTTTAAAATGTATGATTTAGAACAAAGTATGTATATACAGTATATACATATATATGTACAGAATCAGTAGATGTGTCCAAATGATTCACATTTATATTAAGTTGCAATTAAGATATTATTTACTTTCAACTTTCTCTCTCTTATATATATATATATATATATATATATATATATACACTGTAAAAAATACTGGTCGCCTTAATTTTTAAGCGGAATCAAAATAACCTATTAAACTGACTTAAAACAGCTTGAGTAACTCAGAAAATTAAGTTGGAACATGATTATCTTAGTTTAATAAATTACAATTAACTAAAAACATATCGTGTAATGACTTATTGATCATATAATCAAAATTATATGATAAAATCAGGAAAATATAAGCTTGAATGTAAGCGTTTACTTGAGCATACACTCTAATGTGGCTCATATAAATATTTCTGGCCTTGTGATAGGTTGTGAATTTTACTCAAAATGGCTTGCAGTTAAAATGTACCTCCAGTATATTGTCTAAAATGGCCTATTTGGATGCATTTTAGGTAGATGAAGCCCATCTAAAAAAAGATCTAGACACTTATGCAAATAGTCATTAAAATAGCTGAGGTTATTGGAAGGTATACGTTTGTAGAGTCCCATAAGACTTCTAATATTACCTGTGTATTTATTAATGTTGCATTGTTGTTTGTAAATGTCGCTAGTGCCCCTGTGACCAGCAGAGGGCGGTGTTGAGTCACTTATGGCGCGCCTGTCAGATTCATGTAGGCACCAGGACAGACACACGACTTCAGAAAATCTGTTCTTCTTAAACATATAGAAATAATAAACCACGCCATTAGTAGAGGCACGAGGGTTCAACGAATGCAATTTTGTAGATAAAGACAGACAAACACGCACACACATGAAATTTGAATCCAGGAAACCTTTCAACTAGACGTACAAATAAAGCGCTCCATAAATCCACACACACTCTTCGCCTTTTAAGATAATTAAGAGCAAATTATTCCGTTTCCCCGAAGCGAGGAGTGTATTTTAAAATGTAAATTCATTAAAGTTTGATCAAACAGACTCTTGCCTTGAGGGAGCCCGTTTCTGAAGAAGTTAATAAGGGTTGCCAAATCTCGGTAGAAAACACGTACAGGTATCTGATTTTTGGGAGCACAATAAACCATATGCCATAAACTGCCATAAACTGTAAAACACACTACTGTGGAGTATTTATTTCATATTTATTTTACTACATATATAAAGTGCTTTTAAAATAATATAATTTTACAAAAAAAAAAAATTCACCTATAATTTCTTACGTGTGGAAATAAGCATAACAATGTTATTGTTAAAAAAATCTATATTTCCATTTGGATGTGGTGAATTGTTTTTACTATTTAACATTATTATACCGTTTTAAATATTTTAATAAGATATATTTTTACGTGTTATATTAAAAGTTTTATTGTCAAACAATACAAGCTAGTTAATCCTTTTTACAGATAATCTTTACGTTTACACGTTTTAGATATGTAAAGTGAAATATGTTGTGAAAAAAATCCGAAAGTCTTAAAAAATAAAACATGCGCAGTGTTTCAAACCAGCGGACTTGGCAACACCAAGGTAATTCTCCTTAGGAACTATCCATTGTTCAGTCTGCGGAGGGGGAGCCCGGGACGTACCATGTCATTTACTATTCATGCTGTTTGAATGAAGTACCGTTGTTTCAAATCCCCTCAGCCCGAAGTGACGGGGGACCTCAGTACACCGATCCAAACATTGAAACACTGAGGGGAAAACTGAAAGAAGACGTGGAAAAAACAATACAGGGGGGAAATATCGGACATACATTTTATTCTGCAAAGCAATGGAAAAGTGGAAGTGATCTACATCCAATGGACTTCAGTCAGCAAATTCTTCAGCATCAGCTTCTGCTCTCCCAATGGAAACTGAAGTTTCAGAGTTGGAAATGACTTATTCACGTTGTTTCTGAACGATGTGACACTGGTCATTTTTTACTGGCCGAGGACCTTATTTCATTTCAAACTTTGGGAAAGAGTTTGAGTTTCTTCTCACTGGCTTTCTAGGAGATTCCCTTTGGGATGCGGTCAGCGGATATGAAGTGACCAACTCTGCGCTTTGCAGAACTGCTATCAAAAACTTGCACGTCTTTTTAAAATAACTTTTCTGGGACTAATTTTGAGATTTTTTTTATTCATTTCGGACTCATGGAGTGCGTGTTTGAATGCTAATAAATCGGATTACACTCAAATTGCAGGGGACTTCAAAGTAAACTATTATACGAAACTTAATATTCTGGAAAACATTACATCTGGATATTATGAAGGATCAAAAACGCACAGAAATCTGATTTATTTATTTTTTATTTCTGCGGATTACACAAGCAGCTCTCTAAAACGCGAATATTTAAACGATGACGGGGAGAATATTTGGATTCGTGCTTATTATCGCAGTTACACACGTTTGCACAGGTACGTACTTTTATTTTGTTTGTTTGTTGTCACACTTTCAGCGTAGTTTCCGAAACACATTCGTTTCATGTTTCAGTGAAATGAGGTGAATGGCTGGCATCTGGGTCTTTCTGTACTGTGTGAAGCCACATGAAGTTGCCTACATGTGATATAATCCTAAATGTGTTTGAAAGTCTGTCCTGTATGAGTCTTAACATTACTATTTTAAAATGCTCATGACCGACTTGGCGAAGCTACCACGACGTATTTTCGTAGCTAATACTGTATCCCTCATTTGTCACCCTTTGCTAGTGTAACAGTGGCGCTGACTGAAAGAAAAAAATCATTATCTTGGCATGCTTTCTTCTCAGATTTAGTTTGCTTTGTGCTTCTTATGTTTCCACAGACCTTAGAAATCACACTAGAACGTATAAAACGTGCATGAGTGTAACTTGTATCACCAAAAATCTGTCATTGAGAAACTGCTAGCATTTTCTTAGTAGTTTTTATAGAGGAAAGGTGAACAATGGAAACGTTTTTTTTGTCTTGACACTATCCTGCCAGTGTAGGTCACTGTATATTACAGTCTATGACATGCTGCCAAATCAAGGCAAGTCATTTCTTTTTTTACTTCAGTCAGCACTCGTTGGATTAAAAGAAAAGAGAAAAAATCTTCATTGGGTTTGAATGGAAAAGTAATGAACGTCTTTGGTTAGATAGTTTGGAGCCCTGTAATGATTCCATACTGTGTTTAAGTCTTATTGTTGCAAGCAGTGGATTTTAACTTGCTAAAAAGATTTGAAAGTTACATTACAAACTCATCGCTTCCTTAATGTGTTGTGTGCTTGTGCTAAACCTGTTTGTCTTGTTCTGGTGGTGCATAAGAAAATCATTTGTTACTCTGACCAAGCATTTGGGCAAAGTTCACTTTTTTTTCTTACTTATATGATTTTATTATTCATTCTTCCTCCGTTTATTATTATTATCATTACATTCACCATTCTCATATGATTTTCATTAATGATTAATCAATGCAAGTCATTATTTTTCTGCAGTTGTGTGCATTGACTGAGGTTTGTTTCCGGTAGCTTTGCTTAGAGCTGTGCCTGCCTAGACCGTCCCATTCTGAGATCACTGTCCCTCCTTCAGTTTCCAGGCCCGGGTGGAACAGCTCAGAGCAGAGATTTTGACAGAAACCCTAAGCCGAATGTAATAGACCTGCATAATCCTGGTTGACGTTGCCCCCCTGATCCTCTTTCTTTGCAAATAACTGACGAAAGCTCTGCTAAAACAAACTCTCTGGCTTTTTATCTCCAAACCTCGCAACATTGTCACCGATTTAACTGGATTCCGCAATCTTTGGCTTTTCAGGCATCTAGACCTGGAGCTCAGTGCAAGTTTGCTAAATTAAGGAAACTGAATGCGAGCGGGTCTGTTTGTAATGGTCCTCCAACGCAATGATTTAAAGAGACAGTCTGGTTTAAGGGGCTGTTATGCCTTAAACTGTTGATTGCTTTGTTTTATTGCCGTAGTTTGCTTTGTGATTACAGTTGAGCCTGAAGTAATTGTGTTCAAGTTAAAACCTGGAAGAATATTATAGTGTGTCATTTTTTTCCCCTCTTTCTGCTTATTTGCAGGGACAATTATAATAAGCCGTTTGACGGTTGATTTGCTCAACAATTCAAACATTTTGCTGCTATTAAAGCTTGGCTATGAGTTGTTTTGTTAAGCTAGCTCAGTCAATGGCAGATTTTTAGATCATATCCACTAGCTATTAGGGCGGCACGGTGGCTCATTGGTTAGCACTGTCGACTCACAGCAAGAAGGTTGCTGGTTCGAGCCCTGGCTGGGCCAGTTGGCATTTCTGTGTGGAGTTTGCATGTTCTCCCCATGTTGGCGTGGGTTTCCTCCGGGTGCTCCAGTTTCCCCCACAGTCCAAAGATGTGGTATAGGTGAATTGTATGATCTAAATTGGCCGTAGTGTATAAATGTGTGTGAATGCGAGAGTGTATGGGTGTTTCCCAGTACTGGGTTGCATCTGGAAGGGCATCCGCTGCGTAAAACATGCTGGAATAGTTGGCGGTTCATTCCGCTTTAGCGACCTCTGAAATGGAGACTAAGCTGAAGGAAAATGAATGAATGAAAGAACCAATAGCTATGTTTCCATCCAAAGATGCAAATTAAGCTTTAAACTTGAATATCGCATAAAACATTTGCAAATATAGCACCGTTTCCATCCAATGAGAAAACAAAATCGTCACTTATTGATAAAATGAGATTTGCTGCAGTAGGAGAAGCCACTGTGGGCTTTTGTTCTTATAAATTACTTGTGCAGTGAATGCACAGTGGATTTTATAGGCACAAGAGATCACTTTGGGAGATCAAGACAGTTCTGGGAGGTAATAATACTGATTCTTTTTGACGACAGACATGGGCTACAGCATTTTATAATGACAAAAGTAACATTTCAGATATTTTACAATGTGGTTTGTCCGCTGGATTAATGCTGTCCCATCGCATGTTTATTCAGTTAATGTGTTTGTAGTTTATGCACATTATTTTGTTATTGGATAAAGTTTTTTATGCCCAAAATGCATGCACATCAGTGGCTCAGTGGTTAGCACTGTAGCCTCACAGCAAGAAGGTCACTGGTTTGAGTCCCGGCTGGGCCAGTTGTCATTTCTGTGTGGAGTTTACATGTTCTCCCAGTATTGGCATGGGTTTCCTCCCGGTGTTCCGGCTTCCCCCACAGTCCAAAGACATGTGGTATAGGTGAATTGGATGAACTTTATTGGCTGTAGTGTATGAGTGTGTGTGTGTGAATGTAAGAGTGTATTGGTGTTTCCCAGTGAAGAAGGGCATCCTCTGCGTAAAACATATGCTGGAATATTTGGCGGTTCATTCCACTGTGGCAACTCCTGATAAATAAGGGACTAAGCCGAAGGAAAATGAATGTATGCGCATCTTGGAGTTTACATTTAAAGTATAAATGAAATCAAACAAACCATATGACTTTGTTAGCTCACATTTGCTACTTTTGTGGTGAACAATTCATCTGTGCGTGTCATTAAGAAGAAAAAAAGTTTGCCCTTGTAATTTTTAACTGAAATCTTAAAATGCACTTCCTGTTTGTTTTCGGTTACGTTCTCAAATTTCGTCTGTCTTAGGTATTGGGCGTGGCTAACATACTTAACCACGCCCCTCCAACTGTCAGTTTTTTAAGACAAACAGAAATGGTGCAGAGGAGGTGTCTGTTAAGTTGCAATAACTCTTCTAAAACCCATTTCCAGATCTTTCTGATTGGAATGCCTACTTTACTACATCCAATCAGCTCGCAGTAGAAAACACAAGCCACGCCCACTGTTTTCTCATTTAATATTCCATTTCTCTAGGAACTGCGTCACGATACGAAAAAACTAATTGTCTCAGCTTCTGCTTCATGTGGACTTTAGGCATTGTTTTATGCAACATTCCCAAATGAATGAATATAGGTTGATGGAAGCACAGCTACTGACAGGAAAACCATTTGAAAACAATTTTTGTTTGGTTTTGTCGCATAAATACTACACTTCACTTTCAAATTGCCTCTGTGATTATGCCATAAAATTCACAGCTAGAAAAGCGAGAGAATGTGAGGGTAGATAGATTTATAACCACGTCGGAATAAATAAAACATAAGGCAACAAATGACAGACTTTTCACATCTACTCATGATTACAGCTGAAGTGATTGCTTGATTAATGTAATCATGAATAAGCAGTTTAAATCATGCCTATCAGCGAGTCGAAACGCAGCAGAGGATGGTCGGATGAAGTCGTATTTCACCAAGGAAATTAAATCGGGGTGGAAAAGCATGGATCGGTTTCCCATGTGCCCTGCTTGTATTGAATTCCAATGGAGTTGCTCGGAGAATTAGCTGTACGCTGCACCACTGCTGAGAGGCATCTGCGCATTGAGGAAACTGTGTAGCGTTTTAACAAGCACCCGTAGGGAGAGAGGCCAAAGGTCACGGTTGGAACTTCATGGTAGGGCTCATCTTCCCCGAGAGATGGAGAAGCGTCCTGCTCTTGGTTTCATTCAGGTATACAGAGCTCTGTATTTATGCTAGGGATTGTAAAAATATGTGCTATCATTAGATCAGTCGACAAGCGTGTCAAGGACGGCTTGTGTTTTTGGCGCAGTCAGCAATGACATTACCGACAACGGCGTTCGTGATTTGAGTCTTAACCACCGTGCTGAAAGGTTTCAAGTGCTGAAAAAATGACTTTTGCTGCTTGTTCAAACTACTTATTTAAAATGAGTCGAAACAACACAATTCTTAAGATTTTGGGGGGACAGCTTAGTTGTTTGATGTTCAATCCACTTCTATAAGTTAACGTAATCGATTTGTGTTGGGACAACATGAAGGAATTGTGTGCATTTTTTACAGTGTACAGAGCTCTGTAATTATGCTAGGGATTAGGGCTGCACGGTATTGGAAAAATCTGATATTGCGATATTTTATTTTTCTGTTATAATTATTGCGATATCAATGCAGTTTCACAAGAAAGTTTGAATAGCACTATTTGATGTTTTGTTGATGAGTCTAGCAATATTCAGGTACAGAAATTTAATAATCTTAGTTTGCTTTGTCTTGTTTCTAGTCCAAATATCTACAAATTCATAGATCACGTTAGATCAAAAAATGTTTTGTTTTCAACTTTTCCTTAAACCTTTCCTTTTTTAGTTTTTCCTTAAAACAAGCATAATGATCTGCCAGTGGGATAAGTCAAATAATCTTGTTTTCGCTTTAAAATGTAGATATTTGGACTAGAAACAAGACATAAATTCTAACTAAGGAATTTTTTTCCCGTATAATTTCCATATAAATACAGTAATTAAATACAATTCTGTAGCTCCTGATCAATTTTAATTCAGACTAGGGTACTGGAAGTCGGTACAATGACTGTGATTGGCCGTGAAGGTCAACAGTTCACCGAATTCACCAATGCTTACTGATTGTAACCACAGATATAGGGACACTGGAGCGTTTTAAAGCAGCAATTTATCAGCGGATCGCTCCTATGTCAGCTTATAGACAAACCAGCTGATCGACGTGACTTTAAAATGTCCCAGTGTCCCATTATCTCTGTTTACATTCAGTAAATAGTGGTGAGTTCAATGAACTGACGACCTGCACGGCCAATCACAGTCATTTCTGTTGAGCACGTGAACACAATGGTGTTTAAGAACATGCTCAACAGCGCTCAAATGTTAGCGGGGAATGGACGTTTTTAAAATTTCGGTATCAATTGGTACCAAAATTCCAGTATTATGACAACCCTAATTCAGACTCAACATTGCATTTCTTGCCATGTGACTATTGCGGACACGTTCACACTCAAACAAAGATTTTTTGCTGCTTGTACAAACTACTTATTTAAAATAAGCTGAATCAACACAATTTTTAGCTTTAGATTTTATGTGGACAACTTACTTGTTTTATGTTCAATCCACTTACATTTTTTAAGTTAACATAATCGATTGGTGTTGGGACAACATGAATGAATTGTGTGGAACCCTGCATTTTTGCGAGACCGATGCTGAAACTATATATTGTGCAGCCCTGATTGTCATTAGATCAGTCGACAAGCATGTCAAGGACGGCTTGTGTTTTTGGCGCAGTCAGCAATGACATTACCGACATCGGCGTTCGTGATTTGAGTCTTAACCACCGTGCTTTAGAGTCAGCTGAAAGATTTCAAGTGCTGCTGAAGGACGTGGCGACAGTCCCAACTAGGGCTGCACAATACATTGTTTCAGCATCGATATCGCAATGTGCACATCATTACAGGATGTGCAATGTTGAGTTTCAATTATAATTGACCAGGAGCCACAGAATGCATGTGATTTGTAGTGTCACTGCTAAGTTTATATATAAATATAGTAAAACTTTATCACGTTTGTTAGGTGTTTTTGCGGCCTTTGACTGAACATTTCAAGCGAGTTTTAAAAGTTTGGCCATAAAAAATTATAATGTATTTTATTGAATTATTTATATAGAAGTTAACTGAATTCAAATTGAAAACAAGAATATTTTTCTTCCTCTATTGTTGGAAAATTTTGCTTGTTTTAATAAAAAACTCTTAATTTTCACTTATTTCTTCTGAAGGTGAAAACAAAACAATATTTTTAGATATTTGGACTAGAAACGAGACAAAGCAAATAAGGAATTGTGAAAAATTGTCATTATGCAATATCTGTACCTGAATACTGTTAGACTCCCCGGAAAATTGTGACCTGTTCGAACCATCTTAACTGTATTCATATTGAAATATATATTTCAGAAAATGTATGATTTTTCCAATATCTTGCAGCCATAATTCCAACTTGTAGGTTCAGGGATCGAGCGGATGTTTTTCGGCCAAACTGCGTTGACATACGAGGAGTTGGTGTTGATTCCTGGCCACTGAACAGTGTTTTCTGCTTGTGACAATGAATGATGGTGTTGTTCTAATACGTGTCTGTTGTACAGTAAGGCCTGTGAAGACTTGCTGATTAGCTCATGGCTGTAGTGAGGCTGGGAACTGATAGTTAAGACAGAGCACATCCGTCATGTGGCCTTGATTCATGTCTCACCGCAGGAGCCCATTTTATTACGGTATGTCAAACTGTCCCTATTAGAGGCTCGAATGTCATCTGACAAGAATTCGCCAGCTCTTCCATGACCTCTGGAAATCGTCAGCGCTTAACCCAAAGATGCAATCCATTATAAACAGCGGCAATGAGTTTTTTAAGAGTTTGAACAAGCTTGTGTTGAGAACAAATTGGTGGCAAATGTGAAGTTGAGGTAATATTGATAGTGTATTAGTTAAAGGGATTGTTCACTCAAAAAATTTAAATTGCTTCATTATTTACTCTCCCTCGTGTGGTTGTGAGTTTATTTCTTCTGCTGAACACAAAGGTAGATATGCTGGTTAATGGTACCCATTGACTTCCATAGTAGGGATAAAGAAATATATAGAAGTCAATGGGTGTCATCAAACAGCGTTCTTCAGAGTAGCTTATTTTGTGTTCAATAGAAAAGAAACTCAAATAGTTTTTAGCAATATTAGAGAATTCTTTGGTCAGGAAAAAATTACTTTGTTTTTATTTATACATGCACTTGATATTATAATTTAAAACACCAGATCTGAGTGTTTAGTGATTTTTTTTTTAACAGAAGAATAAAAAGAATATTTTTTTTATATGATTTCGAGTTATCAAGTTAATCTTAATTTACACAAAGTTTAAAAACACTTTCCCCCGCCTCTTTCATAATCAACTTATCTGATTTTCTGTTTTTATGGGATTATATATTGCGATATGAATATAAATTCACAAGAGGACTTGAATAACTCTGTTTATTCAGTTTTACATTTATTGGGATGATTTTGTAGGTTAGTGCATTTGCATAAAATATAAGATACTAAATAAATTAAAGCACGGATGAAACCAAAAGAAGGCCAGAGTTCAAAAAGAGTTCAAAAACTCAGAAATAATCAGATGTAAAATAACACCATGTAGTCTTCATTGCATGACTAATAAACACAATCTTTGTTAACGTGGCAAACTTTTGTGCCCAAATGTTTCAAATTTACTCAAAATCTTAGTCACATGCCTTAAAAACACATCCAAATGAAAAATTTGTTCACGCTATTAGATTAGGTCATGTTATATTAACCTCAACTTGACATTGCAGATCCTGCGATGTGACTATTGCAGATTCGCACATTGCGATATCGATGCTGAAACGATATATTGTGCAGCCCTATTAAATAGTCTTGTGTAACATATAATCTTTATATGGACAAACGTTTAATGCTGTCTTTCAGTTTGTATGATCATAAGAAATTCATAAAAAATAATCGTAAGATAATAACATAGTATATCCATATGGAGATGGCCAGATGAATACTTTCAGATAGTCACGCTCCCTCAAGCATCGTTGAGTGATGTCATTCATCTTTTTTTCACTTTCATTTCATTGTCAATCAAACAGGTTGAGCCAGTGACTGTAAAACCATAGTTTGTACGATACAGGGTGTCTTTCAAAGGAAGCACAGCGTATGGCAGAGTTTTTGTGCATCTGCTGGATGTACTTTTCATTGTCTGATTCTCAGTTACAGATGCAGGAGTGGCTGTGTCCATATGTACAGTTGAAGTCAGAATTATTAACCCCCTGAATATTTTCCCCCCAGTTTCTGTTTAACGGAAAGGAAAAACACAATAGTTTTAATAACTAAATTCTAATTACTGATTTATTTTATCTTTGCTATGATGGCAGTACATAATATTTTACTAGATATTTTTTAAGATACTAGTATTCAGCCTAAAGTGACGTTTAAAGGCTTAACTAGGTTAATTAGGCAAGTTGGGGTAATTAGGCA
>CAIGQW010056839.1:6406710-6428230 GCA_903798125.1 Danio choprae | reverse complement strand
TTTCTTTCTTTCTTTCTTTCTTTCTTTCTTTCTTTCTTTCTTTCTTTACTTCCTGCCCTCCTTCCTCCTTTTTACCCTTCTTTCCTTTCCTTTCCTTTCCTTTCCTTTCCTTTCCTTTCCTTTTGTTCAGTTCTTTCTGTCTGTCTGTCTGTCTGTCATGTCATGTCTGTCTGTTTCTCTTGTCTTGTCTTGTCTGTCTGTCTTTCTGTCCATCTCTCTTTGCATTGGTTTCTACATTCCCAGCATGTAGATTTCCAGCATGTATTCTCCATGTAGCGTGGCGCCGCCGTCAGCACTACCTCTCATCATTGGGCAGACGCTGCGTTCCAACGTATAAAAAAATAAATAAAAGACGAGAGGCCAAGAGCAAGAGCAGGGCTTCTGCATTTCAAAGTGCATTGGGGAATATTGCATGTATGAGGTTTTCTGACTTTGTGAGTGGACTCGTGAGCACTTGGGCAATGGGAGGAGGAGGGAAAGACCTTCTCTCCAACTGGATACTAATGTTAAGCGTATGCATCCAGAAGAGATGAAGTCAGACTGCTTTAACAGGATTGTAGTGCCAGGTTCATTTAATATGGGGAGGTATGGGGATGTTTTCAGACTCTTATTATTAGAAGTCAGATCTTACTTCACCATTTATTAAATATTTGTCATTTTTATTATAGGCAAAAACACATAGGCCTTTTCAAAAGCCAATGCAGAGTGTTGCAGAGTTTATAGTACTATAATATTCAGTTATTTGATTGCAAAATGTTTTTTTACACAGATTATTTCACACAATACTTAATCAAACATGGCATAAAATGCTTTTAAATAATAATATAAGAATTATAAAATATTTAAATAATAAAAATAAATAATAATTAAATAGTACTAATACAAACATCTTTATTTCTAGACGGCTTTTTACAATGTAAATAGTGTCAAAGCAGCTTAACATAAAGAAGCTGTAGTAAATAAGTTTAGATTAAACTAGACAGACACATTTAAGACAGACAGAGAGACACAGTTAATTAAATAAAATTTAAAAATTAAAATATTGTTTATATTTCTGTTAAAATATTAGCATTTTTTGTTCACCCCCCCCAAAAAATTAATAAAGTTTGAATTAAATTAAAAAAAGAATAATATTTAATTTATATTTATATAATAATATTTTATCATTTTTTTTAAATGTATGTTTAAAATGTAAAATATATATTTAAAAAATATATATATATATTTTATTAAATTTTTATGTATTATACTTTTATGGACGTAAAATGTATTTATAAATTATAATCTAAATATTTTTATTTTATAATAATATTTATTTCTTTTTCAGTTATGTTTTATCAGTTAAGAAGTTTTTAGGGTTTTTTTGCAGACTGCATATACAGTGGTCCCTCGCTTCATCTTTCGTGGTCTCGCAGTTTGGTGGGTTTTTCTTGTGTGCAATTTGACATGGTTTTTAAAAAATATTTTATTTTTTTATTACAGCGAGTTGCGTTCTGCGTCCTGATTGGCTGTAGATCAGTGGTCCCCAATATTTTTATCACCATGAACCGGTCATCGCTGAACAATTTTACAGCGGACCAGGGGGGTTTCGTAGGTTGCTAGGTAATAGTCAAACATTTTCTCTGAGGATAACAAGCTGACAAAACATTGCTGTCACTTTCATGCAAGTTTTATTTATGGAGAAAATCAAAAAAGCACTGTAGTGTTTGGGTGAGTATACTCACTACCGATATGTGAGTATTCCATACAAAGTATGAAGCCGATTGTTCAGTTCTTGTCACGTGACTAGCGGTGCACTGGCAGCATTCATTCAACAGGGTGCTTCTGAAAGGTGCGAGTGTGTCACGCCTCGCACCTCCATTGGAAATAACAAACTTGTGCGAACTCTAGAAAAGAAACGACCAATAAGAAGGCCGCCGTCATTTGCGATCTCCAGCAGTTGATCTGCTTGCACAGACATGGTGGACTCACCTGATTTGTTGACAAATGGGTTGCGGATCTATTCCTTGGCAGTTCACTGGGCCTTTTCCCCTTCACAAAGAAACTTTCCAAAGACGTCTGTTTCCTGCTCATTTTGCTGCTTGTGGGTTAAATTTGGGTGCTCAAGATATCACCGAGAGAATACGGTCATTTTTCAAAATAAAAGATCGCTCAGACTCAGATAATAAATAAATTGGAAATAATTAATGATTTCTTGTGCGGCCCACTACCATGGCCCGGTGTTAGAGGACCACTGCTGTAGACCATTGTCAATCAATCTCCTCCGTGCCGTGTCTCTTGTACAGTACAGAATGCGTTCAGCTTGCCAAATTAACATAAATCTTCAATCGCTAGCAGTGTGATTCTGAAGTGCTGTACTGTATGCTTGCAAGTTTTCTTCCCATAATGTCGATGAAATATCCTGCACCCTCAAAGGGACCTGCAGCAGAGGAAGATGCTAACCATCGCACAAAAGGTTGGATTTCTGGACATGGTAAAGAAAAAGTTATGCGGCTGTAGGCTGCCATTACAGAATAAATGAATCTTCAGTTCGTTACATTTTGTTTTACAGCCTTTAAACTGTCTATAAATAATCTATAATAATTGTAAAAAATAAAGCTGACTACTTCTACTTTCGCTAACGTTACTCCCGCGATTAACCAGGAACCGCTGTACAATACTAATAAGTCATTTGTTTGTGCAAGCAGTATTTTCACGTGGCTGTTTGCAAACAATACCCATTTTACATCCCTGTTATGCCTTTTTTTCAGAAAGCTACTTGTAGTGTATTATCCTGTGCGCCCGCAGTCTGTTCATACACATCAGAAAGCACATCTCATTATCTTCCCATTACATATTTACACGTACTGTAAACCAGCCAGCACTTCTGCTCTGCAACATGCAAATCAATGAATGCATTATGTCTAGCTGATGTTCGGGATGATTTAATGCCCGTAGACGCTGTCTTTCAGAAGAGCCGGAGGGAGCGATAGGTGAATGTAAGGAAACGGGGGGATGGGATGGAGAAAAAGAGAGAAAAGCCAGCAGGTTTGGGGGAGTTTGGATGAATGAATTTTGACCCTGCACTGCCAATTAATCCTGCCTCTTTTTAATTGGGGCTGAATAGACTCCAAAGGCCAGTGTTGAGACACACACACACATACACACACATACACACTATATTGTTCCCGTTAGGCATTAAAGATGCGAGCTTCATTTGCATATAAAGCAGGTCTTACGGGTGCAGTTCACCGCTCTCTGAACACAAGCAAACGACTTAAGCCCAGAAACGCAGATTGGCTGTCTTCAATTTTTAGCTACTTTTGTGTTTCCCTATGTCCCTTTCTTTCTTTCTTTCTTTCTTTCTTTCTTTCTTTCTTTCTTTCTTTCTCTTTTTATCTTTCTTTTTTTGGTTTTCTTTCTTTCTTTCCTTTTTTCTTTTTTTGCTTCCTTTCGTTTAACCCTTCCTTACTTTTTTTACCCATTCATTTTTTCCTTCATTCATTTATTTTTCCTTCTTTCTTTTTCTTTCTTTCGTTCATTTGTGTTCCTTCTTGCTTTTTTCTTTTTTTTGTTTGTTCGCTCGCTCGGTCCTTCCTTTTTTCTTCCTTCCTTCCCTCTTCCTTTCTTCCTTCCCTCTTCCTTGTTTTTTTTCCTTCCTTCCTTCCTTCCTTCCTTCCTTCCTTCCTTCCTTCCTTCCTTCCTTCCTTCCTACCAATTAATTTCTTCCTTCCGTTTCTCCTTCCGTTTTTTTCCCTTCCTTTTTTCTTTTTTTCTTTCTTTTTTTTTTCTTTCTCCTCCTTCCTTCCTTAATTCATTAATTCATTTATTGCTTTTTTTTCTTTCCTTCCTTCCTTCCTTCCTTCCTTCCTTCCTTCCTTCCAGATGTCCATCCGTCCTTCCTTCCATAGTTCTTTCTTTCCTTCCTTCCTTTTCTTACACAAGCAAATGATTTAAACTCAGAAAAGCAGATTGGCTGTCTCTAATTTTTAGCTACTTTTGTATTTCCCTATGCTGTGGCTGTGCTTTAGACTTCCACCCTTCAAACGCACACACACACACACACATAAACCCAGACATTCCCGGTTCTGTCTGATGTGTGTGTCTCTCCTAATGCCTCTTATCTCTCTTTTCCTCCAAACACCCCCTCATCCCTAACTTTACAGCCCTCTCATTTCTGGTCTTTGATCAGGGAAGTGGCGCACCACTGAAATGACAGTGGCTTGGTTTAAGCACAGGTCTGCCGCAGTCCAAAGAACAGAGAGATTTCAGTAATGAAGGGCTTCGTTCCCTCCCTGAGCTTTTGTGTTACTCAAAGCCACACCAATATGTTTCGTAGGAAGTCACCCAACACCTGCTTGAGGAATTAGAAATGTTGGAAATTTCAAGGAATGGTTGATTTGGTCGTTTATTCACCCTTGTGTTGTTCCAAACCTCCGCTTTTTCTGATTTCTTTGATGGGAGAAACTGGGGGTGGGTGGGTGTCTTTATAGGGGTTTTCTGATCTTTTGATCTAATATTAAGAAACAGGCTTGCACATTTTACATATGAACATGAATAAATAATGATACAGTGAGCATCGGATTTAGTTTCAGCTCTGATAGCTGAGAAACTCTTAACGTTGTGGGTTTGTGTTAGAATCAGGATGGGTATTGACCTTTTTTTGCAATTGTTTTAGAAGTTCTGATTTAGTTTCATGTGGGAGAAATAACTAGGAATAATAAATGGCAGAAAAACGATCAAACTACTTGCTCTACAAACAAGTGTGTTCATGACTATTCATAAAAAGTAGAATAATATAATTAGAATATATCAGTTTGCAACATCAGTCAGCTTAACAAGCTGTTTTTAACGTCTAACAATCAATGGAAGTGAACGTGACCGGAAGTCTTGAGCCCAAAAGATTCCAATGGCTGTGCCCACTCGTATGTGAAGAATAAGGTCAATAAGAAAAGGATGCCTGTTTATGCATTCAAATCAAACATACCATTTCAGTTAGTCAATGTTGGTCAGTTCACTGGCACTTTGGACACGTTTAGCCACATACATGTCTGAATTACAATAGCAGTCACACTAAATGTGTATTTGATAACTTTTTGATATGGCAGAAATTAGCCAGATCTCAGTAAGATAGCTATTTTATGTACTGTCTGAAAATGTTGTACAAATTGTAATATATACCATTTTCCTGTAAAAAAAAAATTAAGATTTTTAAAATGAGGTGTGCCCCCAAACCCTACCCCCAAACTTGATCGTCATTGGGGGATGATCAAATTGTTCTTAAATATATGAAAGAAATTGTACAAATTCATACGAATTATTCACTAAATCAAAAAGTTACGAATTGACATGAGGTTGTGTTGCTGAAAATGGACAAGCTCAAAATGACCATTTACACCTGTATTTGTATAGCATTGTCTACTTGTGATCAGATAAAAATAAAGATAAAAGATAATACGCTGTTACCTAGTTATCTAACTAGGGACTATTTTCAGGCAGTGTGTAATATCATTGTGCCTGCTGCAGCCATGGTACAGCAGCAAAGTTCCTTTATTATTACGCCTGAATGAGAGTATAGTTCCTAGCCATATTGATCTAGAAAATAGCTCCTTCTCATTTTCCGTCGGTCATAGTACATGGTGTAACTACAGAAGAAAAAAATGTAACTTTTTTACATTTTTTTTTTGAGCGAGATACTAATGGTCTGATCCACTAAGCAAAAAGTGCTCCCGCCAGACCCTGATATCGGCTGAAGGGATTGAAAAATGGCAAACCTCAACTATTAGTCTCTAGTAGATTTGTAAAATCATTAATTCATTAATTGTCCTTCGGCTTAGTCCCTTTATTCATCAGGAGTCGCCACAGCTGAATGAACCGCCAACTTATCCAGCATATGTTTTACACAGCGGATACCCTTCCAGCTGCAACCCAGTACTGGGAAGCATCCATACACATTCACACACATACACTATGGCTAATTTAGTTTATTCAGTTCCCCTATATCATATGTCTTCGGACTGTGGGAAACCGGAGCACCTGGAGGAAACCCACGCCAACACGGGGAGAACATGCAAAATCCACACAGAAATGCCAACTGACCCAGCCGGGACTCAACCCAGCAACCTTCTTGCTGTCAGCTTTTTTTTTTTTTTAATAGAGTGTTTAAAAAACAAACAATTATAAAGAAATGTCAGTTAGCACAGAATTTTAGAAGAAAGAAATGAAATTGTAATTTCTTGCAAAACATGCTTAATAAATCGCATATAGAGCTGTAGTATGGTTTCGAATGAGTCATATTCTGTGGAGCTTGTCTTCATTTTTTTTAATGTCATCAAGTTCGATGAGATCTGGTTAACATTCCCTTCCCTTTGTATGGAGAACATCCATCAACTTTTTTCACCCCTAAAGAAAGAAAATCATACAGGTGAGGGTGAGAATGTGATGACGGAAAAATCATTTTGACTTTTCCTTCAGCTAAACAAGGACAGAGAAACCAGCATTGTGTGCTGTAAAGGATCCCCATGACATCATGCTCTGAGTTCATCCCATGTGTCCTGCAGCCAGAAGTCATCGTGTCCAGGCTTGAATATATCAGGATTCATCCATCTGGATCTAGTCAGCGGTGTACTTTATTTGTATTGAATTTGCATTAGGATACAAAACAGAATCTCATCTGACCAGAAGCTCATCGGAAAATTGATCGTCATTTATATTACCCGCGCATTGATTGTGCTGGAACATCAGATCAGTGTCAATGAGCTTGCATCGGAAACTTGAAGAAGCGGTCCATCCATTGTGAATTACTCGCAGAAACGTATTATAATTTGCACCATAGTGTTAATGGATTTTTTTTGCATATGTCATATGTACACTGAATTATAGACATGGTAATGTGTTTATTAATGTTACAGTTGTCTATTCGTTTTAATATATGCCTCATATGTCCTCTATAGCTGTGGACCCCAACCTTTTTGTCACCACGGACCGGTCAACGTTTAAAAATTTTACCACAGCCCGGGGTAAAACTCTCATACAAGTTTTTATTTATGGAGAAAATTAAAAACCACTGCAGTTGTTTGGGTTCTCTGTGTTTGTCTGAAGTAATTAGTCTACCGAAATGGAGAAATGTGTATATTCCATATACAGAATATGAAGCTGCTAGGTCAGTTTTTGTCACATTACTCGCGGCATTCTGAAAGATCTTTTAACTGGGAGCGCCTGGAAGTATGATCCCAGTATCTGTGCGCCTCCATTGGAAGTAATGAAGATTTTGATACAACACCTGAGCATTGAGCACAGATGACTTTATGACAAACACAGTGCTTAATATAAAGACAGAATGTGGCAGACAGAACACCTATGCTGGATTCAGTGACTGGCACAAGTCTCCCTTGCTGCTGTGAAGGCTTTGTCAGATCACTGTGCGTGCGTGCGTGCGTACGTGCATGTGACAGTGATAGCCATCATGTGCACTCATTATAATCATTATAAATATGCTGATCAAACTGAATAGAATAGGTAGTTCTTTACAATTATGTAATCTAATCTTAAAGATATCACCCTAATTTTGGCATCGTACCGATAACATTAATATAACATTAATAATATCATTTATTGGCCGATAGCTATATGGCTGCCGATATATTGTGCATCTCTTATTTATATATATATATATATATATATATATATATATATACAATTGTATTTATTTAATACAAGTATTTATTTAATATTTTTATTTTCTAATTATCCATTTACTTTGTCTAAATAATATTATTTTTGTTGTTATTGTTTATTGAAACTATTAATTATATATTTGTTTATGGAACATCTGTCCTCTCTGTTGTCAGGATCCCGTCTGCGGCAGGAAGATTACGCACCCCGCATTGTTGAACACCCCTCTGATCTGATCGTATCCAAAGGTGAACCGGCCACCCTAAACTGCAAGGCTGAAGGGCGTCCCACCCCCACAGTGGAGTGGTACAAAGATGGAGAACGAGTGGAAACCGACCGGGACAATCCTCGATCCCACCGCATGCTCCTGCCCACCGGATCTCTCTTCTTCCTCCGTATTGTACACGGCCGGCGCAGCAAACCCGACGAAGGCTCCTACGTTTGTGTGGCACGTAACTATCTGGGAGAAGCCGTCAGCCACAACGCCTCGCTGGAAGTAGCTAGTAAGTGCTTGGCTGCTTTCTTTTCATGCTGGATTTTTGAGTCTGAGATATATTAGGGCTGGGTGTTGATTCAATTCTGATTCACAATCTCAGGATTCGATTCGATTCTCTTTGATTAAGTGAATATAGCTTTAATCTAAACTCTACTTCTAAACTCTAACAGAACACACCTCTATTTTGTATACATGGAATAGGTAGTCATAATATAAAATATAGCAGTGGGTTTTCAAAGTTAAAGACGTATAAAGATTCTGAATATTTTGCAAGAAATTGAAAATTGAATTACCAAAACTTGTCATAACTCTGATAACCACACTGATAATTCCTGATGATTCATGTGAAAACATGTGAAACCATTCACACGCTGAATCCTAAATGCAAAATCAGTGAGTTGTTTACCGGAGACTCACTCTGAATGGGGCATTCAAATCAGTGAATCTTTTACTGGAGACTCACTCTTAACAGATCATTTGAACCAGTGAGTTGTTTACTGGAGACTCACTCTGAACAGATCATTTGAATCAGTTGAGTTGTTGACTGGAGACTTACTCTGAATGGATCATTTGAATAAGTGTGTGGTTTATTCATTAATAGATGTCATTCCAATTCACAAATTAGCCAACTCTTATGCTCACTTAGAAAACACATTGTATATAGGTTGTAGTAAAAAATTTGAATGTAACACTTTTAAAATTTATTATAAAATCTAATTTTGACCCAGCCCTATTTGATATTAAGATTTGAGACGCAGCTCTCATCTGTGGCATTCGCATCGTCTTCCAGGAGTGGTTTGAAAGCAGGCCAGTGTTAATTTGGCTTTGTGTTTGTGACTTTCCTGGCCTAGAAGTGAATATAAGAGTGACTATAGCCTCTTCAGCTGAATAGCAAGCGTTTCCAGTTTCCTCCTGGGTCTGTGCGCCTCAATGGGCTCAGTGGGTCGGATAATCTCACTGGAGATGGGCAGGATGTGACTGTGCCACTGGACCTGCATGGTGATCCTGATGAAGGAAACGGGCCAGACGCCCTGAAGAGAGCAGAATAGGGCTTAGTAGGTGGTCGCGAGCTATGAAAATGCACAATAGTTTATGATATTTACAGATGAGATCACAGGATAACGGTGACATTTATCTGAGCTGTGCTTTAGCTTTTCCCTTGAGTGGCCTTAACTATGTATTTACATCAAAATCATTTTTTTACATCAATACACTTATTGTGTTAAATCATGCTTTTAAATTGTACTTGCATTAAAATAAACACCTGCTTAAAAATTACATATGTAATAAATTTTCCATAAACCTAGCCATACCAACAAACCTATCCCTAACAATACCACCTCAATAGCGCATTAAGTGCAATATCATATATTATATATTTTGCATATCATATATCATATATTTTGCAATATCATATGAACACAATAAACATGTCCTTTTTGATGTAAGCACATATTAAGGCCACTTAATATAAAGCGGAACCCTTTATCTCTCAATCTAATTGGTGTTTGACTTTTCTCCTTTTTTCGTTCAGTCGTGGGTCAGTTTTTATCCTTCATAAAAATCCTTTTTGTGTACAGCCTCAAAGCAGAGACTTTAAATGGGCTTATTACTTAAAACTTGTGGTTTTCAGTGATTCTCCTTGGCCTTGGACGTGATCTGCATTACATACCGTCTCTCTTTAAGCTTGAAAGGCCTGATCTCAGGTATCAACCGCTTTTCAAGTATGCCTCAGAGCTGTCAGCAGCCCTCTTGTTGTAATCTAATCGAGTCCTCGGTGGACCCGCAGGGGGGACGATCCGGCCGTGTCGTGTGTACCAATGGCATGTCTTACTCACTCCTGAGATCTGCTATTTAAAACTACTCGTATGTCTCTATGGGAATGTGCTGAAGTTCTTGAATATTTGACAGAAATCTGTTTATTGGTCAATATTTTCATCTGCTTTTCTTGTATTTTGGAGAATGATTATTTTATTTTATTATTTCCCAAAATATATATATAGAATTGCAAGATATAAAGAAGACCAAATAACATATGTAAATGTAATATATTTGTTCCAATAATCATCTGAAGAGACTTGAATCGAAACAAAACACTTAAGATCTCATGCACCCTTATGTTAAACCTTAAAAATGAAATTATGAAATAAACATTGCATATTATATATGCATTTTTACTCATTCTTTTATATTCATAAATGTACATATGCAACTAAATAAGGTTGATTCCTCGACCGTCATTATAGTCGACTTTTGAGCCCAAGCAGCCTTATGTTAAACCATAAAAATGAAATTATTAAGTAGTTAAACCACAAAATGCATTATATATACATTTTGCTCATTCTTTTATTTGCATAAAGGAACATATGCAACAAAATACAGCCCTCCTTGTAGTCGACATTTGAGCCATGGTTATTACAATAAGGCCATTTTCACAAAAAAAAAAAAAAAACTACTTTGCTTTTTTTAGCTTCTGTAAGGCAATGTCGGTCAAACAGAAACATAAATTTGTATATGCTGAAGTTGCTGGGAAAGTTATGCGAGCTCAGAGACTAAAAAGTGAGAAAATATCATGCGGTATATCAAACAGAGGGTGATATACTGTATGCTATTTGTTCTGGAGGCCTTCTTTTTTCTGTGCAAGAACAAAAACAAGAGGCTTGGCGGGCGGGCGGACGACTTGGCCCGACATGAGGAAAAGCTCGGGCTGTTTGGCCGCAGCCTTCGGGCTGCTTATTCTGAATAAGGTTCAAACAGGACCATAATGACACAGTGGCAAAGCTCAAAACCCTCAGTGCCTGTCCGCTCCCTCCGCCCCACTGCCCCGCCGCCACGCATGTAATTACCCCGTTCAGGCAACCATGATGGAAACCTACGACAGGAAGGTAGTAGAATTCCTGCCTAAACTCCCGTTTTCCATCCAAAACTAGACAGTCAGTGTCAGAGGCGAAAAAGGAATCTATCACTTCTCGGATATCAACACTCACCTACTTATTCAGACTGACAGACCAGGAATGTCAGTCGCGCCGTTGCCAAGAAAACCGCCGAAAAGGAAGTTAAGACCTCAAAATGTATTTGCTCTGCCTAGCCCGTTCTTACAAAAATCCAGGTTGAACACTGTGTACACAATCTTTCCTTTTTCTGAAGTTATTTTAATAATCCCGCTTTTACGATCGCCCAACACCCGGTGGACCGTAAATCTAATCCAACTTTCAACAAGCCATGTTTGGCCAGGCAGCGACGCTTAGCGCAGATCTGTTGTGGGTTTATTATTAACTTCACATACAGTGGAGTCTCTGTGCGGCGTTGAGGTAAAAACGGGTCAATCCGGGCATTCGTTCTGCTCTGTATGGCCCGTGTTGGTCCCTGAAGTTGGATTTTGCCCCCTTTTGTTTCCACATTTCCCTTTCAATATGAAACTTGGAGGCTTATAATGCTTCATGTGTCACGCTTTGTTAGAGTATAATGACTCGCAGAGGAACAAAGAATGAGAGAGGAATGTAAGAAAAGATGGGGCTGGCTTTATCCATAAGAGCTCACCCCAATGGCTCCGGGCCATACGTTGTGTAATGCGTAGTATCAGGCTGTGATTTTAAGGATGACAGACATGTCTGTTGCAGGTTTTCACGCACTCTTAAAACAACTGTAAAAATGGCGTTCAAAGAACAGGGAGTTTTAGGATCCGCGTAAATGACAATGAGACATTGTTAAAAGATTGATGGGCGGTAATGTGATGCATTACTGATATGACTACTTACAGTGTGAAACAGGTTAGGTTTGTTTGGATTATGGCTCGGTGTACTGGGAAAATCATATTCTTAATAAGTGTTTTTAAATGTAAGCGTTTTATGAAAGATCATGGAATAATGGCTGCTAAACATGAATGTGCTATTACTATTGTAAATGAGATATTGTAAAAAACTTCAAATGCATTTTTGATTATGTCATTCCCACTAAGGCTGATTTATTTACTTTCATTTTTTGATTTATTTTGGGACATTTTAATTGGAAAAGAAACAATGAAAGACATATTAACCTAATAAGAAGCAGGTATGCGCCATATAACCTTAAAGTGATAGTTCACCCCCCCTAAAACAAAAATGTACTCACTATTTGCTCACTTTCAAGTGATTCCAATCCTTTATGAGTTTCTCTCTTTTGTTGAACACAAAAGAAGATATTTTGAAGAAAGTGGAAAACTTGTAACTATTGGCTTCCATAGTAGGATAAATAAATAAGTGAATACTATGGAAGTCAATGATCAGAGTATTCCAGCGTAGTTCAAAATATCTTCTTTTGTGTTTAACTCTTAAGTAAAGGTTGAGTAAATAATGGCAGGATTTCAATTTTTGGGTGAGCTATCCCTTTAACTTTCCCAAACCTCTCACTTTACCTGCAGTACTCTTTAGTCCTTTATTAGCATACTAAATGGCTGCAGCATGTAGAAAACCTCTAATTATAGTGTACTCTTCCAGTACTTGGGATGCGGTGGGAATGTGGAGCAGTACACCAGACCTCGATAACCCCGTCTGGACATGTGGAATGATCTAAGATGCATTCTAGTCTTGGTATTAAAGAGACTTGGTCACTTATTGACACATTCATTTGTTTGATTCAGATGTTTTCTGTTTTAAAAAAAGCATCTTTTCTAATCTAATGCTCAACTTTTGGATTTGAAATCGTATCCTAATTCAATCCGATTCAAGATAATTCTGCATTTCTCAAGCTTTCTGCGATTGGGAGAACGTGAACTGAATCACAGAATCCAATCATATGTACTATTGTATAGATCGACCTCATGGATTATTGTCTGTTATTGCTAAACCACTAAATAATGGTATGAAGACATGAACACGTGCTTTATCTCTAGAGCCCACTAATATGAAACAAAAAATGTGTAGCTAAAATGGAATTTGCAAAGAAACCGTCACAATCCTTAGTTTCTTATGTGTTCTGTATTTATGATATTATAATTTAAAGTGCACATGCAGTCAAAAAAAAAGTGTAGGGCTTGGAGGGGGCGTAATCTAGCCATTACTTTGACAGGCAAAAAAATCAAGTTGACATTTTGTCTGTGGAACGGAGGGGGACATTTGGCGTTCGCCCTCTGAAAGGTTGGGTGACACCCCTCATTATTCCCTCACAGGATGTTCCCATTCTCTGCTCCCACCACCTTTGATATTCAAACCAACCCCGTTTCCATTATAGATTCATCAGAGCTGTGCAAAATACAACTCCGTTGTCCTTTTCCCCCTGCGAACGCCAACATGCTTTCCACTGTTTGCTTTGAGAATATTTGAGTTTCATTAAGTTATTAGCAGAGGGGGCCACACTGTAGCTGAAGAGGACAAGGGCTTGGGTCCCTAGAGAATCCTCTTTCCTGATTCTTTAGTGCAATTATAATGTCCCCTGATCCTTTCAGCCCTCTTTATACCTTTGCTGACATTTCAGAAATGAATTTAATTGTGATATTTTTCCGAGGCTAGAGTTAGAGACACGTAGGCGGCATATTTTGGCTCTCCGACTAAGCTACGCAGCGGTCTTTTCTCTGAAAATAGTAGATGGTGTTGTTCTGCAGAAAGCGAACCAGGTTTGAGGTGTATTCCCAACCCAAGAGAAGCAAGAAGACTGCGTTCCTCACATCTGCTTTTGAGTTGTCAGTATGGGTAATCGTCGCAAACCGGCTCTCTTTAATTGGGTGGTGGGTGTGCTTCTCTTCAAGCGTCACGGGGACTATTTGCAGATGCCCAGAAATTACAAGGAAAACTAATCTGCGATGTTTAATTACAGCACTGAGGGGAGTTACTGACAACCCTTGGGGGATGGACGGAAATAATAAAAAAAAGAGACCAGAGACTATAAGTGCAGGTTTTTCATGATTTTTCCCATGTTATCATGCTCTCATCTCATCCACACTAGCTGGAGTTTTGCATTCAAGCTGATTAGCATTAATGTGGTTAATTGCTTCGACTTCAGGCCCCCAAACCATGCAACATCTGCCACGCATATTCAGTGATGGGATTTCAACGTCTCACTCTAGTGGCATTCAAAGTCAGAGATGTTTGGTAGTGCAGATTGTCAAGTCACAGTACAGCTAGTGTCAATGCAAATAGGGCTGCACAATATATGGTTTCAGCATCGATATCACAATGTGATCATTATAGTCACATCACAGGATATGCACAGTTGAGTCTGGATTATAACTTATCATTTGCATGATAAGCTTTCAGGCCTAACAAATTGTACCATTTGTCACAAAATTTTATTTAATTATAAAACGAAGACTATTCAGTATTTTTACATTTGAATATTCAATTACTGTACCTGGATACTGTTAGACTCCTCAAAAACTACTTATTTAAACTACTTATTTAAAATGAGCTGAAACAACAGAATTATTGAGCTTTCATTGGGATTACTTAATTTGTTCAATCCACTTAAATCTGTAAAGTTTAAATCTGTGTGGAACCCTGCATTTTTTACAGTGTATTAGCTGCATTGTACTTAAACAGAGGACGCCATCCACATACATTCTATTCGCTACTTGCTTGTAGACCACATAATATGGGTTCATCCATTCAGTAACATCCCCATTTGGGACAGAAGATATGTGGCCAGTAGGTTTAGCTAATCCTCACTAATGGGGCTAAGGGATTGTACAGAAACTCAGCGAACTGTGGCTTGAGGAGATAAAGTAATGGCTAGGAGGAGTTTTAGGGCTTTGTTCTTCTTTTAAAGAAGACAAAGATCCCCCAGTGCCGAGCTCATGAGCTAGAGGAGATGGACGATTGGAGGCAGGGTCGGAAAGTTCACCCCAGTAATGAGTGGCGGAGAGGGCTGGATGGATGGGTGTCACCTACAGGATGGATAGCCATGCGAGGGTAACAGGTCTGGATGCTTGCGTCATTACTTGAGCGTGAACTGTCTGTCTTCTTATATCTGTTCTAGAGTATCTGGAGTGAAGAAATGTCACATTTTAGTGACCAGTTGTTGATAATGATGTGTGTTGAAGCTCGTCTTCCTCAGGCCCTGTTTATACCTAGTATTAAGATGCATTTTGGGCAGTTGGATAACAGGTCTCTTTTGTAAATTGTTGACCAATTTCTGAGTGAATGCCCTATGAGTGAGTATATGTATGGACTTTTTTCAATCTAATATTTTGAAGCAAACTTTTGCAACTTGCATATTAAAGTAAAAGAATAGAAGGAGACAATGGAGTTTTCAACATTTGTTTCTACTCTAAGTGCAAATCTACCTTGGATGCACAGGGGTTGTGTTAGAATCAGGACTAGTAAAAAACACTGTGCTTTATAATAATTGTTTTTTAGCTTTCGAACCAAACATGCAATTTTAGGAGACCAAGTTTAAATATCATTTGGCTCGCATGCTTCAATAGCAGATCCCATATTGTTGGTCAGTAGGCGAAGAGGAGGCCGTCTCTAGTTGTTTTTCGAGCACATTTGACCACATAAACGTTTACGCTAAGAAAGCAATTGGATCAAATGCAGCTGGAAGTGGTTGAAAGTTGATGAGTTTAAAATGCTAAAAATGAATATTATGTTATTAGTCAATCACCTTCATGGTATTACAAACCCCTACCACCTTCGTTTGTCTTCGAAACTCAAATTGTGATATTTTAGGTGAAATCTCCACAACGCTCGTGAATATGCGCAATATACTGACACTGAGAAGAAGAGGCTGTGCACACAAAAGTATTCTTGTTACGTGATAATATTCAGATTGATCCACTGAAGGTGTATGGTCTGTTTTAAGGATATTTTCTCATATCTTTTTGGATTTTGATAAAGTCGTGACTGTTGCTGTCTATGGGGGATTTATATTTTGAAGATGAATGAAGGTTCAATGGTTTGTATTTTTATTTTGGTTTCATTCAGTTTCATTTTGGGGTGAAGTAAACTTTTAAGATCTGTTTACACCTGTATTTGCCATTTTCCACCTTGTGATTGGATCAACAAAAATTAATCTTAATACCAGGTATAAACATGACCTAGGAGTTGGGAGTTGGACTACATTTGTTTAATCTACAACGTTGACTACATTGGAAGCGTGCTCCTATGTTTTGCATACTGGCTTATTTGAGTTTGTGATTGTTAAAGCATTCATTGTGCCTAAAGCAATTTTGAAACTCATTTGCATAGATACGACTGGATCTAACAGAAGAAGTTAGAGCCACAAAAGAGTTAGGGAAAAAAGCGCATAGTTTAAACAGATGGTGGATGTTGATCTTCTTTGGTCATCTGGGCTCTGCTCGAAATGGAGGATAGGTAGGTAGATGTGCTCGTCAGTGGTAATTAGAGGCCCTTTTCCGTGACCAAGCATTTCAGACTTGCTTTGATCCCAGGAAATGCGCCGCATCCTCAGACAGGTGGAGATAACTTGTGCGAGCTTGGCTGGTTTTCTCCTGAGGTCATTTTATGGACGGCCGTCCACAAGAATAAGGTAAATCCCTTTTGGAACCAGGTGGCTTAGCGCAAATCATTCCCTGAAGCACGTGCACCCTAATTTATGAAATTGTTATGGCGTTTGATTCCCTTAAAAGCTGGTTTAGTTGTTCTGGGATGTCTTTATAGGGGTTCATTTGGAGTTCTGTACTACAGCAGCTCAGTTTGTTCTCACGCATCCAGTGCAACTCAACTTTGGAGGCAGGGCTTCAGAATATATCGTTTCATCATTGACATTGTAGTGTGCATACAGCACCTGCAATAGTGTCGAGTTGAGGTTAGTTGACCAGAACCACAGTTCAGAATGTGGTTTGTAGAATCACTGGAAACTTTAACCATATTTTTAAAAACATTTTAAAGCCAAGCTTAAGACCCACTTGTTCAAAATGGCTTTTAATGCATAGTAGCACTGACACTTTTCTCTGTTTTAATGTTTTGTTGTATTTTATTGATATTTCGTGTATTGTTTTGCATTGTCTGCTTTTTAGTTGTGTTGGATAATTAGTTTCTACTGGTGTAAAGCACTGGTCAACTTTGGTTGTAGTAAGGTGCTATATAAATAAAGGTTAATTGATTGATAATGAAAGTGTGTTATTTGCATGTGTTTTAAGGGCTATGCAACATTTAGGCACAATAAATTATAATGTTTGCATCTTTGCAACAAAGATTAATTGGATTTAATAATGTATATGACAAAGACTATTGACCTTATAGACCCTTTTCACAAGACATAGCGAGTCTTGCATAGCGGACAGGTTACCATCTTAGAGGCATTTAATGTAAAGGTCTCTCATGCTTTGGAGAACAACAGGCGCATGCTTTTTTCCAGGAGCCAGTCCTGTCCCTTTATTGCGTGAGCGGCTGTGTATCTTATCGCGCTTCTCAGTCACGTGAGCAACCCAACTAATTGATAACGACATTTGTCATTGGAAACGAATTTCATCATTGATAATTATCAATTTTATCGATTAGTAGTTGCAGCCCTAATAGTCAAAAACACACTTCTTTAATGTACTCCTCTACAAGATCATCCCAATTGCTCTAAAGTTATGAACTCTTTCCAAATATAGCTATTCAAGTCATATACAGTAGACAAAATGGTTTTTTTTTTTTCAATATTGTGCAGCTCTACTTGCAGGGACTCATAGCACCCCACCTGGGCCCCGTGAACTGGTCCTGATAAACATAGTGTAGCTGAAACTATTTGGTCCTCCTGTGGCAAGAGCCTGTAGATACGAGCCATGTGATTCAGAGTGATTTCCTCTTGGCTGAACTCCATTTGCGATAAACACGGCTGATTGTACAGTCCCTCTCGGTCGGAGGCCCAGATAGGAAGTGTGTCTCGGAGGCTAATCTTCCCCCCTCGAACGAAGGGCCGAAGTATTAGTCCCGCTGCTGTCTCTAATCCCCCACTTTTGATTTGAGAGTCTCCCGTGGCCTTTGGGATTGGAAGGAAAGTGTTTCTCTCTCTCTCTCTCTTTTCTCGTGTTTATTTTTTTGAAACATCTTTATGATGCTTCCCTGCTCTGCTAAACTTAAGCGTTTATTAGAGCAAGGTTAAGCCGTTGCTTGAAGCTTTTCAATCAACCGGTGGAGTCGAGAAAGGATTAACAAGTTTGGAAGATGAGAAATATCAGAGATTTGAGGCCAGAATTTTTCTTCGCTTTTTAAAAATCTGGGCTCATGTCTTATAAGTGTCATGTATTTTTATCGGAAACTGTGTGCTGCTCGTTACTTCCTGCTGGAAAAGTTCAGGAAAAAAGTGATGCAACTCAAGTGTAACTGGATATTTTTTTTTCAGAGGACATGCTATTTCATGCATCCCTTCTGCCCTCATTTGCTGGAGAACAGCAAATTTGTATGATTGTGGCTCTTGGTTTGCCAGTTGGTGTAGACGGGCAGAATAGTTTAAGATAAACTCACACACCACTAGCTATTACTTTTTTGGCACACAACAAGAGTAATTATTATTATTATTATTATTATTATTACTATTATTATTATTATTATTAATATGCAATTTTAATATGCCCATTTCATGGCACTTAAGGTAACATTACATACAAATAAATACCTAGAAATAAAATATTGTAAAACCTGTCTAAACAAATTTATGAGACACGTTTTAAAAAATAGAGGTAATAGTGTTTTTTTTTCATTAATACTAAATAAAAAATTTAGATATGTCGTAAACAAATATGGCTACTTATTTTCAGTATATGTGGCCCTGGATCACAAAGCTAATCTTATTATATCTTATATATTTTTTGGGAATAGCCAAAAATGCATTGTATGAGTCAAAAATGATCCATTTTATTTTTAAAAGAAGCGCATGACAAAAATTATATAAAGTAAATTAAGAAAAAATATTAAGTAAAGATAAACTTTCAAGGCGTTTAGTAAAATGTGTTCCATAAATGTATCAACTTAATTTTTGATTAGTAATAGGCATTTCTAAGAATGCAATTTAAACAATTTTAATAATAAAAATAATACTTACTCCCAGAGCCGTTTATATCGAAGTTGATATTTAGCCGCACCATGTTGGTGTTTCGTAACATCAAATTTTAACGAGCTGGGTCATTAGCCCTACGCTCAACCCCCAACCTGGAGGACCAGGACATACACACACCCAGAGGAAACCCACGCAAACACTGGGAAAACATTCACACTCCACACAGAAATGCCAACTGACCCAGCCGGGGCTCAAACCAGCGACCTTCTTGCTGTGAGGCAACAGCGCTACCCACTGTGCCGCCCTTTACAAGGCACTTCACAGACATAAAATGTGCAGCAGTAAAAGATACATACAATGATGAATGCAAAGAAAAAAAAAATAATAAAAAATAAATCTTAAAAAAATGATTTAAAATCTAATAAATTAATAATTAAAATAAAAAAATAGTAATTTAAGAAGATTCTTCTCAGTATTTAGATTTTTTGAACCCTCAGATTTTAAAATAGTTTATGTTAGCCGAACATTTGTCCAATCCTAACAAACCATACGTTAATGAAAAGCTTATTTATCTATTTATCAATATTTATTAATATCAATATTTATTAATATCCATATACATTTCTAAATACATTTAAAATAATTGAATTGTTATAGATGGATAAGACATTAAATGATTAAATTAAAAATGCAATTTTAAATATATATAGTTTCTGACCAGCTGTCATTGTGCGCCGCATATCAGATCTTTTTTGCTGTAGCGATAAGCCTTCCTCATGACCCTAGATCACCACAGAAGGAGCGAGAGGCGAACGGAGAGTAAACAAATGAACGGACAGCGACAGGCACACGTAGCTGTAATAGTTTGAATGGCGAGGTCAGCTTGAACCCCATCCCAGAAAGAGATCAGGCCGAAGAGAGATGCATTTGGCTTAGCTTAGCACTCTTTGAGACACGATGGCTATGGCGCTAATCCTTCTGGAAAGGACATTACAACATGGCGTGACTCTGACCTTGGAACGGTTTCACAGAGTCACAAATCAGATAAAAGTGACTGTAATCAAAACAAAGTCACTAAGCTAACGTCCTGAACTAACTGAAATAGAGCGGCAGTAACAAAAACGAACTCCCAATTAGCGCTATGCTAGATAGCAGATGCTGTTGTACTAGTTATGAGGTCACATACTAAGCCTGTGTTTACACTTTTAAAACGAAAACGCACAGCTTTTGTTATATATACACCTGCCATTTTCTGTATTTAAAAATGCTATGGTTTGATTCTATTGTGACTATACACAAATATACAGTATATATGAAAAGGCGTTTTGAGCACACTTGAAATGCTACAATCTGTGGTAAACTTTTAAGTGAATAAATGTGATACTTTTGGAGCTTTTGGTGTTGCCGCCATGTCATATATTTCTGTACTTTTTGTTTGGCTGAGCACCCAGTTGAGATTGAATGCATTTAGAAACAGTTGAGTTCCCCCTCCTCTTCCTCACAGTGGTTTGGCCCACTGCCTGCTTTCCCAGCTCATCTCACCTACTCTACACACACAAGTCAGGCGTATGGCTGCGGATCAATTAATGTTGACCTCCAATAAGTAGGGTATTTTATTCACTTTAAACAAAGCGATTCTCTTTAATGTAGTTGATGCAGACTCTATCATACATTAGTTGTGGCAAAAATGCTGATTACTATTTTTTAATGCTGAAATAGCTTGTTGCATAGTGCACTGCAACTAACACACCGATCAAAGCCGTTTCCCGTGCATTGTTTTAATTGTGACAACTTGGCATAATGTTAACTTCCCTTTAAAGGACACAGTTAGCATATTGTTTAGCTGTGCATTTACTAAATGAGCACTGTGCTATGTCCGAACTGACCCCACTGTAATTTTTTGTAATTTCTATTCTGTCCTTAATTAATTAACTGGGACACTTCTGGATATATATAACTACATTTATAAATGTACAATTTGACTGTATTATTTGTGTCTCCTTCAAAAATTGCTCATGAGAAAATTGTATATTTATTGTGTCCTCCCCCCTACTGTTAAATGAAATTCGCCCATGATTGACGTGCATGCTTTTGAAAAATTATACTTGTGACTATACATACAATAAAAGTTAACTAATATAGGTCAGAATAGTGTTTAAAAATGTCCAAACAAATTATTAAATATTTTAACCTAAACTAACTTAAATAGACTCCCCCCCCAACCCCCCCCCCCCTCCAAAACGCAGTTTATTCTAGTTGTTTATAATGAATGCTGTTACAATTAAAGAAATATCTGTATATGGCAACACATATCTGTAAATTAACAGGTTTGTATTTCGTAACGTTTTTTCTGTTTTTTTACAGTTATGAATTACATTATTGTCTGTCGAACTTTGATGCTGAAAATTCTATTAAAAAATGACTTTTATTGACATTTTAGTAGTTTGAAACAAT
>CAIGQW010056839.1:6396205-6406610 GCA_903798125.1 Danio choprae | reverse complement strand
TTTTTTGACTATATGCATCACTTTAAACTACCAAAAATATTTTCAAACCAAAACATTTCCAAACTTTACAACATCAAAAGTTGTTGGAGGAAAGATGTTTCATAAAGCAATTCAAAACAATAAATAAATGGAAATAAAAATGTGTATCACAAAATATGTAAAAAAACTGTTAATTTACAGATTGATCACTGATTTTGTTCTTGTTCTTTTCTGAATGCAGGCAACTTTTACAGGATTTTCTGCCAACTTAAAACATAACTTTGTCATCCAAACAAAAAATTAATACCTTCTTTTTAAAACAAATCTCAATATTTTTAATATAGACTACAATTATAACTTATTTTAGAATCTACATTTCGATCTTGCCGTGCATATGGAGATTTATCATGAACCATACCACGAATGTGAGTATGTACGACTATCGTTTTCACTTTCAAACCCCATAATAAACTGTAAACTGATGAGTTGTAAATGGAGCCTGAATGTCGTGCTGAAGTCTGATTGGTTGATTAATGAGGTTTTCATAGGTCGGCGCGTCCTAGAAATGTCGAACTTCTAGTTCTGCGATGCGCGGCTTTCTTGTGAAAGGCTTTTCTGGCTGCGCAGTGGCAGGAAAAGAGATGAAATTGTCAAATCGCTGTCAAAACAGCTGTAGCAGCGGAAAATGTCACAAACTCTGGCAGCGGCCTCCTTTGTTGGCTTTGCGCTGGGTGTGGCTGTGAAACTGTAACATTCCTTCGTAACCCCACACCGCGCCACCATAAAGAAAAGACACAAAGAGCGCAGATGAAATGATTGAATGAAAGAGGATAAAGACGAGTGAGAGAGAGAGAGAGAGAGAGAGAGAGAGAGAGAGAGAGAGAGAGAGACGGGCTGAAAGGAGCCTTTGAAAGGGTTCCTCTGGATCTGCCCGGGGTGACTTGACTGATTTAATTTGAACAGTGCCTGCGGATCAGGTGACGACAGTGATTTGCGGGTCAGTGTGTCAGGCTATGAGACACACAAACACAAATGAAGATACGCTGTGAGAGTAAGAGCTCAGGTTGGTGAGATCGTAATTGCATTGAGGGCTTGTTAACACTCTCTTGGAGGCCTTATAAGTTCTTGGTGTCAGATGTTATTAAAAGACTGCTGGATATTACAATATACTTGGAAGAATATTGTAGGATGTGTTCAAAAAGAAGGTATTAACTTGGAAGGCATGGTTCTGTGCATCTATTTTTTTTATTACTCAGAATATTAGTGTTAAATGTGATCATAAAGACGTTTATGCATTTATTACGAAAAAGTTTCAATTAATTCCTTATCGTTGATGACAATGTAATGTTTTATGTGAGCGGTGTAATGATTTCTGAAGGATCAGGTGGCTTTGGAGATCGAAGTAATGATTCTGAAAATGTAACTTTGTATTGCAGAGATAAACAGCATTTGAAAATATATCTCAGTTTATAAAAAGAGTAGTTTTCTATTTTGATCATTTTTTACAGTACCTGTAGGTAAATGGAAAAAAAAAATTATAATAATAATAAACATTGAATAAACAAAATAAAATAAGTTACAAGAAATAAAATAGAAAACAATAAATAAAGGAAAATAAACAATGAAAAGTAAAATTAAAACATTTAATAAAATAAAATAAAATAAAAACAAAGTAAAATATATAAAAACAGTAGTTTTTCATCATGATAATGTTTTACAGTAGTGTGAATGACATAAAATAAAATAAAATAAAAAAGTAAAATAAAAAAATAAAAAACTTTATTGAAATAAAAGAAATAAAGTAAACAATTAAATAAAGAGAAATAAATTAAAAAATTCAATAAAATAAATTTTTAATTTAAAAAATAAGTTACAATAAAATAAAAAATAAAGTAAAATAAATAAATAATGAAAAAAGTTAAATTAAAACATTAAATAAAATAAATTCAAATAAAATAAAAACGTTACAAGTAATAAAAACAAAGTAAAATAAAATAAACAATAAATAAGTAAAGTAAAATTAATTGAAACATTCAATACAATAAAAATAAAGTAAACAATTAAAGTAAAATAAAATGGAAATATTATTAAATAAAATAAAATAAACAATTTAATAGAATAAATACAATTAAATATAATAAAATAAAATAATTCAAAAGCAGGTAAAACTGTGGTACTTTCTGGTGTATTTTTTGTTACTGCTACATTTTACACAAATATTAAAACATGTTTGATATAATCAGTGCAACCCAGCCTCAGCATTTTGGCAGTATTTTTAAATTACAGCCACATTTTTAAGCACACACACACACACACACACACACACACACACACACACACACACACTCACACTCACACTGATTTGCTTCTTTTAAAAACACCATGTCAACCACCCAAGTTATTGTTACCCTCCTCGAATCAAAAACTAACACAAGCAGCCAAACTTTGAAGCCCAGACAACAACTGCAGTGTTGTGGTGAAACCTATGGATTTGAGGGCCAGCGAGTGCAGCGAACCCATGTAAATCAAGCACCAGAAATATGTGCAAACATCAGTGGGAACTGTAATAATATTTGGAGTTGGTCCCTGGTTCTCTGCAGTGCAGGTGTCCTCAAGGACGGCCCTGGTTTTCCCAACGCAGCTGCGGGTCCAATGCAGGTGGTGTGTGTGTGTGCGTTCGTGTCATTGAAATGTACCTCTGCCATGGCCCGCTTTCCCTCATTAGACCCTTTCCAACAGGATTAGCAGAGTGCCGAGTCTGCAGGTACTCTTATAAGTTAATTTCACCTGCTGTTCGGGAGCCATAATAGCTTATTGATTGGCTGACAGAGATGCACTGGGGCAGCGGAGAAGGACGTCCGACGATAAGTTAATCGCAGCTGGACGCGGGTGAAGAGAATTCAATCAGACAACCCCCCAAGGCTTGTAAGTGCCGTGTAAATTTGTGTCCGCGTCGGTGGATTGGACCTGACTGATATCTGAGCAGGAGCAGTACTTCTGAATGGGGGAAAGTGAGAGAGAACCAGGGTGAAAACCTGTTAGAGCACGTTTAGCATGTTTAATATGTTTGCTCGGAGGCATTAAAGTATGTAAACTACTGCCGCTGATTGTTAAGCTTGCTTGGATGGGTTTGAGTAATTGTGAAGTAAAGTCTAATAGTTGATGCTGCCGGATTTCAAAAGTAAATTTTGTGCTTTTAAAGTCACATGAAAATGTGTTCAATGTTAGGGTGAACTATTCATTTGTGCATATTTAAAAAAAGTGGCCGTGTAAGGTTTTATTAAAGCCACGGCCCTATAAACTTGCATGCATCTCAGCATCCAATCAGCAACTGATGCAAAGAATCAAGCCTTACGATTTTTGTTATATTTCATAGTATGGAAGAATAAATCTGAAGCTGCTTTTGTTTATTCGCAGCTTTAAACCAAGTCAGTTCACTCAGATCTTGTAATAGCAAAATAAAAGACCGAAAATGACCAATAGGTATAATCAAAATTATATTCAAACAAAAAAAAAAGTTTAGCTTAGGTAATACCACTAATTGAAAGGTGGGACTTTTTTTATCTGCAGTTATCTAGAGCACTACGTTTTTTTTCTATATTCTACTGTAGGGGTTTGAATCACCACACTCCCCACCATACGATATTATCGTGATATGATATTATCGTGATGCAGTATTGAACGATACAATACTGCAATACATTATTATTGCGATATGATATTTTCATGATACAATATTAATGCAATTTGTTGAAATATTATGATATTCTGCAATATATAATTCAATATGTTACTTTTTTCCAACTTCCTTCCTTATTTCCCAAAGGAAAACATTGGAATGTCTGTTTTATCTAAACATAAAAGTGTTTAGTTACTACTCATTTCAGTTCTATTGCTGCAGTGCAAAATGGCATTGCCAAGCTGACAAACTGACCATCACTTTAATGAAAATTTACGCGATTCTACCGTCTTTAGTTTACTAACTTACTGTATGCTGAAGTTTATGCCACTCATCAGAAAAAAAAAAAGAAATAGATTGTATTATTCATTCATATAGTATAATAAAATATTGCCGATATACAGATATGGCCATGGATCAATATAGTATTGCCACACACACAAAAAAATCACAATAATTTACTGTATCGATATTTTCCCTTTTCCCCTATTCTATAGTTGACTATAGCAGATAATTACAATAGGCTAATCTGTATTTTGACCAAATAATAAAAAAATTCAAATAAACAATTAAATTAAGTAAAGTAAAATAAATTAAAACGTAAAATAAATGAAAACATTCAATAACATAGGATAAAACATTTAATGTAATTAATTACATAAAATAAAATAAAACATTTAATGAGTAAATAAAATTCAATAAAATAAATGAAATAGAAAGCAGGTTAAACGTATCCATATTTTGACCAAATTTTAAGTTTCATTTAGCTTATCGACTGACAGAAACCCAGAATCTGCTGACGGTCATTGGAAAGTAGCGTCCGATAAGCTGCACATCCTGCTTTCTCATCAACAGCTGGCCGGCCCATCAGTGTTGTGCATTTAGATGTGTGTTTTCTCAGAGGAGCCGCGGCCCATTAGCTTGACCTGTCACACACACTTTACGCCTCCGTTACCTGGAAACTGCACATCTCATTTTTATATTTGACCGCCCGGCACCGGGTTTCATTCACGGTGCATTTAGCACAGCCGTCAGACTCACATCCCTGCTCGCTCAGACCCGTGTGCCCTTTGACCTGTGTCACTGCACACATCAGAATCATCCACTGTTTGGACTCGGCATGAGGGGAGACTCTTCGGTAAACAGCATGTGTTGCTGAAGACTTATTTGGGAAGCTTCCTCCCACCAGCAATGGTCTATTTTTGCTTTTTCATAGGTTAGAGATTGACCAATTTACATTTTTCATGGACAATTTTGATTGAGCTACTTGTGCGATACAAAAACTGGAACAAACACACAATTGGAACAAAACACTAATTCTGATGATCTACACTGGACCATTAATATGCACTCCCCAATGCAATGCAGTGTTTTCCCCTTATTCTTAAGTTTATCTAAGCTTGTATTTAACATACTATTCACGTGGGACTCTTATTTTAAAAGCAGGAGACGCAGGAAGACTAAAGGAGCAGTTCTGTGAAACAGGCAGCCATGTATCTTATTGGTTTACAATTTGTTAGAACGCAAAGTGCTGGATATGCAGATAATATAATGCATTAAACAAGCATGTTAAACCTTATTTAAGCCACATACGTATGTAAATATCTTTATGGCATTGTATAAATTGAAAACAAAATGATTTGGCTTAAGCTAAATTAAATTACACTACATAAAAAGCACGCACTTACAAAGCAAAAACAGTAGACCAGCTGAATAAAAGTGGAGGTTTACTTTCTGCCAGTAGGTGGCACTTGTAGAACAGCAGGAACAATAACATTGCCTTGGTTAGTTCTGTAAACAAATACAATTTTATATACATCAAACAGAGATAATCTAAAAATAAAACACCATTTAAACTATTTTGAAGGTGCTGGGTTCTCCTTAAATATACAAGAATGAAACATCTCACCCCCAGGTCAATATTTATAATTGTCTTTCAGTATTTCTAGCCTGGGGAACAGCAATGTTCTGCTAGTGAGATTTTCAAAAACAACCATGATCCACACATAAGATGAACTCAAGTATATTGAATGAACATGTATACAGTACATTAAGTACAGATGTTTAGTTATTAATTAATAAATATCTAGTTCCTTTTTTAAACGTCTCAAACTCAAGTGATCTCCATAACATGAGCTTTAATGAGAACAGGCCATACACAAAAGTCTTATTCGTAAAATAATTTTATTTTGTTGGAAACGTACCAAAATTCTGGAAGTATGAAATGAATGAAGGTTAATATTTGTTAATATGTTAATGCTCTGTTTAGCCAATTTGTACTATAAAATCGCTACAGTGCATTTTGTATGAAAGTCTGGAACAGAACTCAATTAAAACAAACCAAAAAAAAAATGTCTGTCAATCAAAAAGCTGCTGATTCCAATTACTGTAGTCCAATTACCAATCGGTGCATCTCTATCATAGGTATTCCAGCACTGTTTGCGCCTCTTCCAGGATGTCGCTTTTGTTCTGCTCTGGCAAATCTCATCTTGTCCGCACGTAAACGCTCCATTGACACAAAGACAAACAGTGGATGATGGCGGAAAGAAAAATGAGGTGAGATGGAGAGGCGAAAAGCGCAGACCTTGACCTTTCAGGAGACGCGACCCTCGATCGGTCACCGCTTATCTTCTACTGATGTCAGGGCCTACAAGAGGCATGACCCCTCCGTCACCCTCCGTGATCCCATAACCACCCCTGCCTTTCCTCTGACCATCCCGCACAAACACTTGTGTACAGAAAAATGTCTAAATCAAATCAGTGTCGGAGCATGTGGGATATTATGCAGAAACGGATCAGGACGCAGTTCAAAGGCAATCGCTGAATGAAAACAAACATGCAGGCGAAGATAAGAGCTGTTGAGTAATGCAAATGGACGTGGGCTCCAAAATTAGGGACTGTAGTTTCGTAAACATTGCTGTAACTCTGGGAATTCGTTGAGAGCTTGGTGATATACTTATTAAAGTTGTCACATTTATACTTCGATATTTTGCAGAGTCTTCTTAACATACATTTTTACCATAACTGGTCATAAGGTTTTAAATGAATGAGCTGAAATTAGTGTTTTATATAAATTCTTTATATATTTAAGTCATATTGATTGTTTTAGAATTATTTCAAATGTTTTGGCATAATAATTAAATAAATGTAATATATATACAGGTCTCACAAAACTGATATAATATTGTTATAATAATCTTTTATAATATTAAATTCAATAAAACAATAAATAAATGTGGTTAGTCAAAAATATATATGTACCCTATAATGAATGCCATTATATATATATATTTTTTTATTCAGTAAATAATGTATTTTTTATTCGGGCCAGTTTATTTTGGACTACCAAAAACTGAGTGCCTACCTTAAAGGCTACCAGGAATTTTGAAATTTTGCAAATCCTGATATAAAATATGCTAATTTAATATTCATTAACATATTTAATCCGTATATCCTGCATTTTGCATAATAACAAGTTGTGAACAAATTATAGACAAATTATAGTTTTTTCTGTAAACATTTTATGTTTACATTAAGTTTTCAGTATCCCATTTTAGATTTTAATGCAAATTACCCTGACTGAACATTGTTTAAATGTCACATTTTCAAACTTTAAACAGTGAAATATGTACAGTTTTACATTCTAATGATCAAATCCAATGTTTGGAAAGTATTGAATTTTTTTTAAGCGGTGCAGGAGTGAGTTAGGGAGAGAAGGAGAGGACGGTAAAAGCTGAGAATCTTGCTGTGCTTGCATGCAGAAGATAAGAAGACAGGTGGTTTGTAGTGTGATGAAAGAACGTCAGACAGCTGGCAACGCTTCACCCTGTCTGTGTGTGTGTGTGTAAGAATGCATATGTTTGCGTGTGTGTTTGTGTGTGTGTCTGCCTGTATTTGGCGAGTCTTTGTGTGTCTGCCAGCTGAGACACGTCCCAGAAGACCCATCCTCCGGGTCTGCGTCTCTCCTGATTCGCTGGCGCTCACCCAGATAATGCCATAATGCCAGCACCCGCAGACCATCTCATGTCTGACACCAGATCCCCACAGAGGAAAAAAAGATATACATTTCATGCTATGCGCTGATTTGAACATAAAGACACATTAAAGGGGCTGCTACATGTAAAAATACATTATAAATATGCGTATGCGTATGCCTGTGTGTGTGTGTGTGTGTGTGTGTGTGTTTCCTTTTAGGGCGGCACAATACTGGTAAAACATTGTTGTTGAGTGTTGCGATAATGATATTTCATGCGATTTAACATTTCCTTAGAAATATGCTATTTTTATTTTCTATCTTTAAAAAAATCATTTATTTATGTAATGATTATACTAAAATAAACAGCTAAGTGACATTTTTTCTGATCTAATTAAGATCTATTAAATTCAGGCTAAAAAAATTAGGCCAGGGTGCAAACATTCTTCTGCATTGTAAGCGGGTATAAAGATCGCAAGGTCCAATCTGATTGGTCAAATTTGGATAAACAAATTATGCATTCGGCACAAAAATTCATGGGATTTAAAATGAATGTAATTTATCATGCCTGTCTGTGATATTGATATTGCACATACTATTATGACGATAACAATATCGTCGATATAACTAAGCAAATAACGATATAACTAAGCAAATTACGAAACAATTAAGAACGTTATAAAGATGGCTCAAACCATTAAGAAGGGTATAAACAGAGGTTGGAACCAGCTCCAAATCGGCTGGTCAGCTTCAAAAGGGTGGGACTTGAGCTTCAAGTGGGCTGTTAAAAGTAACCTTTAGTTTTGTGCCATGTCATCTATAGGGATGTGGAAGTGTCCACAGAATAACTGCCCGGCCTGCATGCAAAACATACATGATTCATTTATGCATGTCTATAAAATTTTACAACATAAACGCATCAATATCTTTGATCTATCAGCAGAAAATAAAGGAAATCAGTAGGACATGTACATAGATGCAGATTGAGATAAACACCATAGCTTTTTTAATCCGATCAGACTTGTTTCTAAGCGGACTGGATTGACTCTCGACTCCCGGAAATCCTGTATATTTAAACCAATCAGAGGACAACTGATGATCTGCTAAAATGTTTCCAGAAAAGTGTGCCATAGGCATCAGACGGTTAGTCAAACATCCCTGGATGGTTCTTGGCATGACGTCTGAGGCTGAGATTTTGTTGAAGGTGATGGACCTTCATAATGAAAGTCAATGAGATACAACAAAAATACTAGCAAGTCAAAGAAAACTACTTCTGACTACTTTCTTTTTGCGTATTTGTTCTAAAGAAATAGGTTTGGATAGACTGGGTTTGAGTGAACTACGGGATTGGTGTGTACAGGAGTGACAGTAATTGGCGGTGACCCGGAGTTGTTCACTTACAGTAATAGTGAGCTATTTGGCAAATGCAAATTTAAAGAGGTGATTTTAGTTTCAAAGAGACTTTGTGTGTCATTAATTGTGGTGTGCGCTCAGTGCTGTTTGACGGGTCACTCCAGTGATCTCCAAACACTGCCATTGCAACGATAGGGTGCTTTGTTTGCCCAGAGGAGATGGCACGAACGGGGCACACGCTAATGTTTGCTGCTGGCCAATAAATACAGTCCTGGACAAGCAAAGCGATGTGTAAGAGCTCCACACAGTGTGCTTCAGGTACACAGACTAAAACACAGTTCCCTCCAGAAATGTTGTGCCTTAAAATGACACAGGAGGGCTAATTATTCTGACTTCAACTCTATATATGCTTATTTAATATATTATGTAATTCGTATATCCTATTTTGCATTCTAATGAGTTGTGAACAGATTATAGATTGTTATAATTAATACCATTTGATGTTTATATTAAGTTTCTAGTATACCATATACTCTTAAATGTGACAGTGTTGAAGTGTTTTTTGTGGCAAATTCTATTTAATGCATGAACGAAACTAATTAATGAGGCTAAAATATCTTCAATATTTATCGAATATAATGCATTATTTATTTATTTATTTTTCAATTAATCTACATTGTAGGCCTACTGCTTTGTATTGTGTTTTGACAGAGCTCTCAAATATAATTAAAATAAGCACTTTTTTTGGATTAAAATGTTTAAGATTAAGATGCATAGTTTTATGTTTATTATTTGTATATCACATTTAATAAATAATAAACATAGTCGCAGTGGGTAGCACAATCGCTTCACAGGCAAGAAGGTCGCTGGTTCGAGCTTCGGCTGGGTCAGTTGGCATTTCTGTGTGGAGTTTGCATGTTCTCGCCGTATTCGCGTGGGTTTCCTCCGGGTGCTCCGGTTTCCCCCACAAGTCCAAAGACATGCGCTATAGGTGAATTGGGTAAGCTAAATTGTCCATAGTGTATGTGTGTGAATGAGTGTGTTTGGATGTTTCCAAGTGATGGGTTGCGGCTGGAAGGGCATCCACGGAATAAAACATATGCTGGATAAGTTCGCGATTCATTCCGCTGTGGCGACCCCATATTAATAAAGGGACTAAGCTGAAAAGAAAATGAATGAATGAATGAAAACAACCAAACATTTCATAGTTAAAGCAACTAGAAGTTTAGCGATCACTTCAACGCACGCGCACACACAGACACACACAGACACACACAGACACACACAGACACACACAGACACACACAGACACACACAGACACACACAGACACACACAGACACACACAGACACAGACACACGCAGACACACGCAGACACACGCAGACACACACACACACACACACACACACACACACACACA
>CAIGQW010056839.1:6379071-6396105 GCA_903798125.1 Danio choprae | reverse complement strand
CACACACACACACACACACACACACACACACACACCTACACACACAGCCTATTTCAACTAAACTTTGGCTGAATGCACATTTCCATAACACCACACAATACATCTGGCAACCCAAAATCAATGAAGAAAAATTATCTTTTTTTTGTGTTTATTTTATTTGCTTGATTTTGCATTAATACTTAAATAATAGAATTGCAAAAAATTAAGGACTGTAAAAACCTTGAAAGCATCAAGGTCAGTTTGAGGAAGATAATAGATGTACCGGTTTTAACTGTTCCATGCGTAAGTTGTTTTTAATGGTCTTACCGAGGGTCTTTGATGTCCAGATTTTGCCCTGTGGCTCCGAGTGTGAAGACTCGTCCTGCAGAGCCTTGATTTACTGTATCTACATCAATGGCTGTGTGTTATTTGTCAGGGTGGTCTGCTGGATGTTGGACTTGGCTCTCCTCAGCCGTTTCCCTCTGTTCAGCAGTTCAAGGGAAACAGACAGGACTCCTCTTTGACGTTGATGGTTTGTGCCCAGAAGGGCTGGATCACCTGTACATGCACAGCTTCTGATGTTCTCCAGGTGCACCAGAGCTTTATTCTGTGAGCAAGAGAGAGAACAGAAATTCTGAACAAAAGTAATTGAGTCGAAATGAAGAATTTTTTTTCCTACATCTGCTTCTGTCATCCATTATATACTATTTTTATTTGTGTTTTTTTAATAAAAAAAAGTAAAGATTTCACCTGAATGGTAGTTGTATTAAATGTCCTTTTTGTTATGCCGACATTTTATTAAATGTGCAGTTTTTTAAAGTATGCATTAGATTTTAAATATTATTTATATTATTTACAAATTTTATTGATTAAATAATTTAAATTGATTAACTTTTCTTCATCTTATTCTTATTGTTAATAGTAATATTAATATTTACAATAATAATAATAATAATAATTATTATTATTATTTATAAAAAAAATTATAATAATAATAATAATACAATTATCTGTCATATTTAGATTTATACAAACCATTTATTTACATTTTAGTCAAAAAATGTTATTGTTTTATAAAACGTTGTTAATTACATTTTAATTTAATGTAGTTTATTAAATATATTCACATGACCTCATATTATTGTTATGCCGACATTTATTAAATGTGCATTTTTAAAGTATTCGTTAGATAAAAATATTTATATTTTATTGGAAATTTTATTGCTAAAATTATTTTAATTAAATAAACTTTTCATCATCTTATAATAATAATAATAATAATAATAATAATAATAATAATGGTTTAATAGTAATAATAATAATAATAATAATAATAATAATAATAATGGTTTAATAATAACAATAATAAAAAAAAATAATAATAATAATAAAAATAATAAAATTATCTTATGTAGTTTTTAATAAACACGATTAATTACAAATATTACAAATTGTGTCACATGACCTCTTTGATACGCTGGGCATTTATTCTGTAAATGTATTTGCATTGTTTTTGTTTTGTTATTTGCATCCATCTTGATTCAAGTCAATTTAAATGTTGAGATTTTCATATATATATATTTTTTTTCTTTTCGTTTTTTTGTTTTTGGCTAAATTGGCATAAAATGAAGTGTATAAAAATCTGTCTGCATAAAAGTGCATAGTCTATATTCATCTGTTGTACTCAAATCTGTGCAGCCCTGTATGCATTCATGAGTGTCCATGTCCGTAATGAATGTTTTGATGAAGGTAATTGCTTGGTCAGTCAGTGATCACTGAATGGTGAAAACGAGTCCCGCAGAGTTCATCTCGAGGGACTACATTACAATCCGCCTTCTTCCAGACCACCATCGTGCTCGTTCACAAGCCAGTGCACATTTTATGGCATCTTATCTCTCGCAGACAGATATTTGCGTAAGGAGATCCTTGCGTTATTAATTTATTTCATTAGATGATAAGTTTTGATAAGCCCGCCAGAGTTAACCGCCCTCACGTAAATCAATGAGTCCTCTGCGCTCCGGAGAAGTGGGCTTCGGTTCACTCTAGCGCACTAATGAATTGCATATCAGTGTGAAAACAAGAGGATTTGACTGGCGATTAGAGAGGAAGATTGGCTTCGCTGTTCCATTCACAGTCAGTGGATTGGTCTTTATCGGATAGCTGCTCTCTGCTAGGATATTTATTATTGCTCTTCACACAAACTCCCCAAGCACTCAGAGAATCTATGCATTTCATATAAGCTCTAGGGTATAGCCCTTTCTGTATTGCGTTTTCTTTTTTCTCCCCCTGACAAGATGCAATACAATACTGATAAACGTTTATTGCCAAAACGATTGGCGTAATTCAGCTAATCCCGTATTAGCATAAATCACACGCACCGTGGATATGCTGTCTGCTCCATGTCACAGCACATTGCTCCTCGAGTACTTGAAATATTAGAAATGAGGAATACATAATGTCGAACTAAGGGTGTGTTTGCGCTTCTAGTTCATTTCTCTTGATACGTTTATTGATGCATTTATGCGTTGTTTGCTCACCACTTTTAAAACTTAAAACATTTTTCCCACACCAAGCATTTCCCACACAAATCTGTACTTTTATTGTGGTCATCTCTTCAGGTACCCTCCTTTTAAATGTGGTTGTTTCAAGTATGTATGGTATTTCCACTTGAGAAACTCTCCTATGACATACATTAATAATATCTCCTGATTTTGAGTTCTCTGGTGCATATTTAGCTTCTAGCCTGTATTGTCCTGTTTACTTGTTTGTACATTTCCCATTATTTCCTACTGTATAGCTGAGACTGTATTTGTATGTGCTGATGTGTTAAAATAACCGACGATCAATAATAATAATAATTAAAAAAAAAAAACGTACATTTTAAGGACAGACACTGAAGATACAGAACATTAAAAGGCCTTTATGTCATGACGTACGGAATACCGTTTCTGGGTCCAAGCCACTACTCAGTTGAATTGATAAAATATTTCTTTATGACCCCTTTTTAGCCACATTAAAGTGATTTCTTTTTATAAAATTATGGTGTACACTATGGTTGGGTCGTTAGACGATGCCATCATCCATTGCCGATGGCTGATAGACGTCATGATGCTGAGCCGGCATCGCAATCCTCCACCCCTGTCGCAGCAGCAAGCCACTCACAAAAAATACACACGGCCCCATTTACACTAATACATCTTAGTTTTAAAATGGCATTTCAGAACGAAAATAATCAACGTCCACCATGGCGTTTTATCTAGCATAAAGCATTTATCTTGTTCAAACTACTTTGATGTCTTGGAATTTAATTGACTTAATTGTTTCATGTTCAATCCTCTTCAATTTGAAAAACTAACTAATAAGTTAACCTAATTCCTTCATATTGTCCCAACACAAATTAGTTGTGTGGAAGCCAGCATTTTTTACAGTGTAACCACATTGAAACATAGAAACCCTACTGCTAACATGCTAAATTGGAATTGTTATTGCAGAGCAACACAGACATAATACAGAAATAATATATATTATATAATTATAATATATTATAATTATTGAATGAATGGATGGGTTGGTTGATTGATTGATTGATTGATTGATTGATTGATTGATTGATTGAAAGCTAAACTTTTTCATGCTTAAAAGAAATTAATTTATTCTATAAAATGTCTTATCAGTTAGTTTATTCTCTTTCCCTAAATCCCTAAACCCCCTTACTTTTGTCTACATTGAATGTATCAACGCATAAAGGCACATACCAGAGTGAGAAATGTGCACCAGATTGGGACATAAAAGCCCTACTGCTAACATAGAAGTTCAGAATTGTTATTGCAAAGCAACACAGACATAACACAGAAATATATAAAGAAAGTACTTTTTTAATAATTATTGAATGAATGGATGGGTTGGTTGATTGATTGATTGATTGATTGATTGATTGAAAACTCAAATTTTGCATGCTTAAAAAAAGTACTTTATTCTATAAAATGTCTTATCAATTGGTTCATTCTCTTTCCTTAAGTCTCCGAACCCTAACTTTTGTCAACATTGAATCTCTCAACGCATAAAGGCACATACCAGAGTGAGAAATGTGCACCGGATCGTGAGCTGGTAAAACTGAGCCCCTCTGTCCAGAGAAAACATAACAGTACTTTGGTAGAAACAGCTCAACATACACAAAAGAGCTACTGTTAGGGATTCATGCATGGCCCTTTTGCTCTGTTTTTATTCATCCGTGGTCAGAGATGACACTGTTATGAAATATTAAGGGCTTTCATCCAGTAGTTTCGATTTCCAGGCCCTTGGGGAATCAAGTACTTAAAGGCAACTTTTGTTCAGGGAAGAGCTATTTGAGCTCTCGGACTAGAGTTGTTTCAGCTGTCTGCTTGTTTTAGCAGATCATCTCTTGCTCATCTTGTCTTCATGCTGTGGAGAGCAGATGTCAGGGGCAGCTTCCTATTGGAGGACACTAAGCAGACGGACACGCTAGCAATACTGTTAGCTGTGGGAATGGAAGCGCTTATAGAATGTCACTGAAGTTTCCCTATTGTTTGTATAAGTGAAACTAAGTAAAGAGTGCTTAACCTTTAATGTCTTACCAGTAAAGTGGACTTAATTTTTCACTTTAAGGTTTTGTCACATTTTCACAAATTCTCAAGTTTCTCTGGATTTATGATTTACAACTGTGTCCTAATATCACCTGAAATGCTCTAAATGTTATATATTAAAGTGAGTTTTAGTCTTAACCACCAGCAATGGCGCAAAGTTTGTATTTTAGAAACTGTTTCCATTTCTGTAATGACACGGCTGAACAACAGCTTAAATTACAATAACAGTCACATCGTGTGTTTTAGTAAAACCTACTTTTTTTTTTATAGTCCAAACTACATATGATATTTCTTCCAAATATGTATTTTTTTTGTCATTTGGAATTTGTTTTGCATAAAAAAAACAAACAAACAACAAAAACAACAACAAAAAACATTTGCAAATTAGAATATTTTATAACAACATATATTATTAAAAATATATAAACACATATTATATATTCAACATATAAAAACATATATTCATTCATTCATTTTCTTTTCGGCTTAGTCCCTTTATTAATCTGGGGTCGCCACAGCGGAATGAACCGCCAACTTATCCAGCATATGTTTTACGCAGCGGATGCCCTTCCAGCTGCAACCCATCACTGGGAAACATCCATACACACTCATTCACACTCATACACTACGGACAATTTAGCTTACCCAATTCACCTATGCCGCATGTCTTTGCACTTGTGGGGGAAACTGGAGCACCCGGAGGAAACCCACGCCAACACGGGGAGAACATGCAAACTCCACACAGAAATGCCAACTGACCCAGCCGAAGCTCGAACCAGCGACCTTCTTGCTGTGAGGCGATCGTGCTACCCACTGCGCCACCGTGAGGCCCATAAAAACATATATATTATATTATAAAAAAATTAATTTACAATACAAACAGTATTACAAAATTTAAGTTAATTTCACTAATAATAAAAATAATAATAAATAGATAATCCAATATTTATTTAAATTAAATTATTTAAAATTAAATTATTTATAAAAAAAATTATATGTATATAATTTACTTTCTTGTTTGGGTGGCAAATCTGGTTTGTATTAGATGTAATAAAAAATGAATTTCACTAGTAAAATAAAATCATTTTGCAATACATTTTCAGTATTTTACATGTGCCATTCTGACCAACTCTTGTCTTCTGAAGAAAAAACACATTTAAAACAATCAAATGTTTATAAAAATAAAAATATATAAACATATACTCAAATAAACCCAATAAATTCAGATTAACTGTGAAATAAAACTGACCATTACTCAAAAGTGACAAAAACGAGTGACTGAAAACAATTCTACATCTTGCATCATGGTTGAATTTGACCTGCATATCTCGGAGTTTCCATCAGCAGGTGTCAGAGCTAACAATGAATAAGCTAGCTTGCAGTTGTTTATTTTTTGTTAACTTTACCATATACACACAGGAAACATAACAATGTTTGTGGGCCAATCACAGAGAGGCGCCGTCAGCAGTGTGGAAAGATCGTAGCATTGCATGATGGATACTTCAGTCCCGGAGGGGTTCGAGTCGAGCTGGAAACTGGCCACGATTTAGGGAGCTACACTCACACACACACCACACACACACACACACACACAGAGTTTGAGCTGAAAGATTTCCCCACGGGTCTAATCCATCTCACTTTGGTCCACAAACACATCTCCAGACAGTTTGCAGAGAAGGAGAGGGGAAGATCTTCTAGCCAGAGAGTGTGTTTAGTTTAACACTGACCAACAACAGCACTCTTGATGGATTTGAGAGGTGTTGAATGCTTAAACAAAATAATAAATAGATTATTTATTTAAAAAATAAATAAACTAATAAATAGATAAATAAATAAATGAGTAAATAAATAAGTAAATATGTAAATAAATAAATAAATAAATACATAATTAGAATATATTATAAAACATACATTGATAATACCAACAATATTGCAATATTTACATTCATTTTATTATTATTAAAATAAACAGATAATCGAATATTTTATGTAAATAAAATAAAATAACAAAATTAAATCTTAATTAAATTCCTTGATTGGATGACAAATCTGAAAATGTGAACAAAGTGAACAATACATATTTATTTTACATAGTTTGTATTATATTTAATGATAAAAAAATGTAATAAGTTCTTCTAGCCGGAGAGACTGTTTAGTTTAACACTATGATGGATACAGCACTATTACTTCAAATGAATTCCAGTACAGTATTCTGGTACAGTAGATGACACCAATTGACTTTCATAGTATTTTTGTTTCCTACATTCCTATGGAAATCAATGGGTGCCAGCATTCTTTTCTTTTTCATCGTTTGTGCTCCAACAGAAGAAAGAAAGAAAACCACATGAGAAGAGTAAATGATGAGGTAATTTTAATTTTTTTGGAGGGTGAACTATCCCTTTAATACATTTAACATAGCTGGACGACAGTGAAACAAAGCCCAAAATATTATGGATGAAAAGCTGGCTGTGTTTTACATCTCACTGTCATTTAACAAAATAAAATCAAATCAAATCATAGCTAAGCACATAACAGCTCATCGGGCCATGTGTTGAAGTGTTTCATCACAGAACGGCCGCTCTGTTCCTGATCGGTTGCGCTTTTCAACCCCTGCATCTTCTTCCAGTTTAATCCTCTCTGACTCTGGCTGTCCATCACAACTGCTGGAAAACACAAAAGTCACAATGGCTCCTTGTTTTCTGAGCAGGCCGCAGTTGTCAGAGCAGCGATTAGACGACACCTCGGCGGACTGCTGTTAATTCCTCATCCACTGGAGCTCTTATCTCAACACACACTGATAAATCAGGTGAAAACACACACACACACACACACACACACACACACACACACACACACACACACACACACACACACACACACACACACACACACACACACCAACACACACACACACACACACACACACACACACACACACACACACACACACACACACACACACACACACACACACACACACACACACACACACACACACACACACACACACACACCCACACACAGACCACTGCTTCACAGCCAGAGGAGGCGGACAGAGCTGAACAAACCAGACCACCAAAAACAAAAGACTGCTTGTGTTTTAAATTTGCCCATTTGCTGAATCCTCAAGTCTCGGCGTTTCAGGGTATTAAACAGACAGAGGATTATTACGGCTCTGGGGCTGGAATGGAAATGAAGCAGATTCAGTGGTTTTGATGGAGGAAATTTGGCTGTTCTCTTAAAAATAACAGTAAAAGAACCATTTTTTTGGTTCCTAAGAGATTAAATTTTTGAAGAGAGAATGAAAGTTGTCATAATTTATTCACCTTCCATTTGTTACTTTTCTCTGTTAAAAACAAGTGATTTTTGAAAATGTTTGAAAAATATCCATAGTAGAAAAAAACCTGTTTCTAACATTCTTCAAAATATCTTATTTTGTACAATGCAATATAATTGAGGGTAAGTGGTTTGTATATTCAAGTTTTTAGGTGAACTGTAGACATGCACTATAGGTGAATTTGGTAAACAGAAATAGTGGCCGTAGTGTTTGACTGTGTGTGTGTGAATGTGATAGTGTATGGGTGTTTCCCAGTACTAGGTTGCGGCTGGAAGGGCATCCGCTACGTAAAACATATGCCTGAATAGTTGGCGGTTCATTTCGCTGTAGCAGCCCCTGATACACAAAGGGACAAAGCTGATGGAAAATGAATGAATGAATGAATGAATGAATAAACTTTTGTTTTAGGTGTAAAGAGGATTTTGCAATCTAAAAAACATTTTTGCAATGTAGTGCGTGTATGAAAATAGTGAAAATATCACAAAAAATTGACAAAAATAAAAGATTTACATCTGCATAGTTTGTTTTTATGTAATAAAATAGAATTTTTAGTAGTAATAAAGTATAATTGAATAAAATTGAGACAATCATATTAAAATATTAAAAAATATTTTGTTGTTTGATAAAGCAGAGCTAAACTGCATTGTAAAATAAAAAAATCCAGATTGCCTTACAAGTTTAATCAAATTAACCTTACGAGTCGTTTCAACTTTAATTATGCTAAACTGACTTAAAATAGCCTTTTTTACTATGAAAAAAGTGCCCCCCCCCCAAAGCCAAAGACATGCAGTATAGGTGAATTGGGTAAGCTAAATTGTCCGTGGTGTATGTGCGTGAATGAATGGATGTATGTATGGATGATTCCCAGTGATGGGTTGCAGCTGGAAGGGCATCCGCTGTGTAAAACATGTGCTGGATAAGTTGGCGGTTCATTCCGCTGTGGCGACCCCGGATTAATAAAGGGACTAAGCCGAAAAGAAAATGAATGAATGAATTTTGATATTGTTACAATTAAAACTGTCACCATTACAAAATAAAGAAGTATAAACATTTTAAAACTACACGCACACACACACAAAAATAAAAATACACAAGTTAATAAAGAAAATCCCATACAATGAATTACACACATCCCCTGTAAATACACCTCAGACATCATACAAACAGTGCTATAGGCTGAAAGCAGGTAAACACCTTATAAAAGCATTTTTTTTTTTTAATGCTAGTTTGAAAAAGCTTTAGGCACATTACGGCACATTTATCTCATAATTATGCTCCCGGGATAAAGGCATCTGCCCGCTGTCTGGAACATTAGATGATGTGCTGCAATTTTGATTAATTTAAGAGCTCACGGTGCTTTCAGTCCTCTGTGATTACTGACACATTTGAGATAAATGTAACTCTGACGGAGTAACCCTCACCTCTAATTTCATTGTGTTTGTCTCTGGTCTTTTCTTAAGTGCGCTTTGAGTCCGCGTTCGGATTCCATTAGCGACGAGAGCATGTGCTGACAGTCGATTCAACCGAGGATTATCTAGAAACGCTATTGTGTCAGAGCTCATCTGATGACCATAAACACATTTCATTAGCTCAACGGCATCATGCGAGACGAAAACACTTTGAGATTTAGCATGAGACTAATTATCTGTCCTCATATTTCCAGTATTATTCTAGTTTTCGAGTGAAATATTGCACGTTGTTTGTGCAAATTTAAAACTGATACATTATGAATAAACTGGGTAACACTTTATAATAAGGTTGTATTAGTTAATGCATTTACTAACCTGAACAAACAATGAACAATACATTTATTACAGTATTTGTTCATGTTAGTTAACGTCAGCCAATGAAAATATAGTCGTTCATTGTGAGTTTGTTAACTCGCAGTGTATTAATGTTAACATGCATGAATTTGGATGTTAATAATGCTTTAGGAAATGTTGAACTATGATTAGTAAACATTGTATAAGTATTGTTCATAATTAGTTAATGTTCGTGAATACATTAACTCATGAAACCTTATTATAAAGTGTGACTAAACATTTAATAAGTCTAAGTTAAAGGTAAGCACAGTCTATTTTTATTCAGAATGTAAAAACGTATAATCATACTAAAGGTTAGTTTCGATTCTTCAATTTGAAGAGTAACTCCCTTCTTGAGCGAATCACTGAATCATTCATGCATTCACATTATTCAGAAACGCTGACTCATTCATTAATAAATCAAATGATTGTTTTATTTTTCATTACAAGTCATTGAATTGTTCACTCAAACGATTAGTTCAAAAACACTGATTCATTCACTAAATCAAGTGAGTATCTTGAGGAACAAGTCATTGAATCATTCGCTCATTTCATTGATTTGTTATCTGAAAGGTCAAATTGTTAGTCATTGAACAAGTCATTGAATCATTCACTCAATAAATTGAGAAAAACTACATTGTAAAAGCAATTAGTTGACTTAAAAAAGGTTAGTAAATCTGCTGCTTTTAAAGTAATTAGTTGACTTGACCTAAAAAAGTGAGTAATCCTGTTGCCGTATAATTATGTGCATAATTGTAAAAAAAAAAAAAAAAAGGTTGTAATTTACAACAGTTTTAAGTTTTACACTTTTTTAAGTCAACTTGTTGCTTTTAAGGGAAAAGATTTACTTGCTTCTTAAGAAAAGTAACTAATCACTTTTTTAAATATGGAAGCCTTTTTTTGTTATAAGAAATTAGTCATTATTATGAAAGTAATTTTCTTGACAAAGTCATTATTATAGAAAGTTTCTCATTATTATCTGATATAATTTTGACTTATCTAATAATTTTGACTTGCTAAGGCATTACTTTTACCTTGCGGAAACAGGCTTCCATGTTTTACAGTCTACATTACATAAAAAACACTACATTTAAAAAAATGAAGGAAATATAAAATGATCCACTCAGACATTTAGTTAAAAAACACTGATACATTATTCCAGCGGTCTCTTAAGGATGAAATATTTAGCCTCTGTGTAAAGATGATTAAAACAAAGTGAATAGTCTGACAAATTGTTACACAAATACACATTCTTGATTAGGACTAAATTGTAAATGTCAAATAACATTTACATTTCAAAACAGGGCTTGTGTTTAGGTATTTTAAAAAACTGTTGAATTAACAGTCGATTAACAAGTAGATTTAAATTGTATTTAAATGAGCCACCCAAAAGCATTGAGATCGTAACTCGCTCTGTTTTTTTTTTGTCTGTGTGGTCTGCCAGCTTTCAGCAAGCCACTTCCCAAGCCAAGTGTTATCCATCAGCTGGAGCGTTTGCGTCTCTCAATCTCCTGCTTTCTCACTCGCTGACCTCCCACCCCCACACCTTTGACCCCTCCCATCTCTGTTTATATACCATATACAATCTGACAGGCCCAAAAGGGGGAGCGCTCCTCACTTTTATACTGTTTGCAACTCTTTGACAGGGGAGTGCAAGAGACACTGAAGGATTTAGGGTAATTGTCCTTCCATCCACACGGGACTCCCCAATTTAGTCTTGGGTGACCTTTGACTTGTCGGCCGAGTCTGTTTCGTGTCCCGTTGCTTGACTGAAATGGGGCTAAGGAGGGTATGGAGTTCATATTTATTTATGTAGCTTGTCCGCTGGTTTGTGTGTGTCCCAGACGTGGATTATCGATCGCGAGGATCGGTTCGAGGAGGAATTCTCTTTTCCAGGGAGGATGTAGGGAAGAATGTGATGTTATTTATGGGTGTTAAGCTGTACTTGTGTGGGAGATGTCTTGTCCGATTAGTGTTCGCTTAGCCTGCTGCTCTTTGTATATGTCGGAGGAATGTGTTTTCTGACACATTCTCGTTTGTCGCGTAGCACTTGTTGCTGTTAATTATACAAGATAATTAGCATTTGTGCCGAAGACCCCAATTAAGAGTTCCTAAATTCTTTAGGGTCTCCAGAAATGGTGGATCATTGCTAGATTTAATTTACCATTAAAATAAAAAAAACTGTTAATTACCGTTAACATTAAGAATGTTATTTTACCATTGGAATAAAAATGTAACGCAAACATTGCAAAAAATCAAGGCAAAAATAGTGCAACACTTGTAATAAAGAGAACATTTTAATGAAAGAATTTATTTTAAAATGTATTTCATTAAAATGTTCTCTTTTTATTACAAGGGTTGTTGGAGTTCCCTATTTTTACCATATTTTCATTATGTCCCCGTGCCTTGTATGGTGATTGAGTGCTCCAGACCTTCCCTTATACCAAAAAGTCAAGACAACAAATATATTTCTGTTGCTTTAACTTGTTTTATTAAGTTAATAAGGTTTCAACTACTTTTTTAAAGTTAAAAAATGTAGTTTAACTTAAAGATAACAAAGTTTAACTTAACATTTTTGACTTAAAAATGTAAGGCGGCAATCATTTTTTACACTGCGCGGTAGAAATTGCAGACGTTTTGGTCACATTTTATTTTTTACGGCCAAATTCTCGCCATTAGCAAATCATTAATTAAAACTTTTAGTTCAGTGAAGTATTAATTTATTTCTTAATAGTGGTATTAGTTGGGTTTAGGTATTGGGTAAAGTGTACAAACTTTTAATTTTTTTATAGAATTTTTCTGTTTTATTTGACTGTTTTTGTTACGGTATTCTGAAATACAATTAAAAATGGTTAAATAACAGGAAAATGCTGGACATGTTCATTTTCAGATTAGGATGTACAATAAGGTCAAACTTTATAAGTACTAATACACGTTTATATGAAGTTTAACTTAATATTGTTAGACAGTTTGATTGATGTAAGTTGAGATGACTCAAAGTTTATTTCATTCAGCTTAAAAATTTAAGGCGGCAATCATTTTTTACAGTGTGTGGTAGAAATTGTAGAAGTTTTGGTCACATTTTATTTTTGGTAAAATTCTCGCCATTAGTAAAGCATTAAGTAAGACTTACTCAGTGAAGTATTAATTTATTTCTTAACAGTGGTAGTAGTTTGGTTTAGTTATTAGATATAGTTTTATTTGACTGTTTTTACTGTTATTCTGAAATACAATACCTGCTCAAATACAGCAGGAAAATACTGTAAATTTACGTATATTATGATGTACAATAAGGTCATACTTTATAAGTACTAATAAATGGTCAGTTTCCTAATAATAAGCAGGTAATAAGCCAGAAGTAGAAGTTTTGCTCACATTTGATTTTTTACAGTAAAATTCTTGCTATTAGCAAACCATTAGTTAAGGCATTTTAGCTCAGTGAAGTATTCATTTATTTCTTAATAGTGGTATTAAGTGAGTTTAGGTAGTGGGTACAGTTTTATTTTACCGTTTTTCATGTTAGTCTGAAATACAGTTAAAAATGGCCAAATAACAGGAATATACTGTAAATTTGCACATACATATTAGGATGTACAATAAGGTCATACTTTAAAGTACTAATAAATGGTCAATATCTTAATAATTCGCAAGTAATAAACCAGTAGTTAATAGCGGGAATTAGCACTTAATCTAAAGTGTTACTGAAGTTTCAGTTTCTCTTAGTTTTCCCTGGTTTCATTTGGGGTCAATAGAGGTTAAAGGTCAGATGGATTAATCTGAAAGCCACAGCATTGTTAAGCAAATTCTAATTAATCCCCCTTTCTTTCTATTTTTGTGCTGAGTAAATAGAAATGCTAAGACCACAAATCAGCATGGGATATCTAGCTTTCAGTGTAGAATTTGATATTCTGGTTGAGCGTGAATGGTGTGCCTTTTTGTTTTCTGCTCAAAGAGACAAACATATATGTTAATTTTTTGATTCATATACTGTATTTGGAAAATATGTAATATTTAATACATAAATGTTAGATTTTTCTTGCTGTGTAGGCTGTTTTGGGTGGCATTTGTATTACCTACTTTAACAAATGAACAAAATGTAGCCTAAACACTTGAATTCTGTCAGCAGAGTTCTCTCAGCATATTACATTTGTTGAATATGTTTATATTTTTCTTGGAGAAATAAAGAACACTGTCAAAGTTAAATAAAAGTTGTAATAAACACAAAATTATGTCATTTAATAAGCACAAAAGATTGATATAAACACCCAGTGACTGCATTTTGTGTGCTTGTCTGTCTAGAGAGGAAATCGAATGTAAACGCAGTTCTTTCTGGTGTATTTTTATAATGAGCTGATTTCTTGACCATGACCGTTATAATTACAATGACTGTACAAAGCCTCCGTTTCCATGATTGGGTGAAACATGTTTCAATCTCAGCTGTCTTTGTGCTCGCCACTGATAGCTTGTCATTTTTTTGTCTTATAATGACTGTGGACATACAATTGGGACTATGTGTGTGTGTGTTTGTGTGTGTGACTGTTGACAATGCTCATTAATTCAGGTGAGAAGGAAAACGCCTAGTCCTCTAGAACCAGACAACCCCCCTCCCCCAACACACACACACACACACACACACACACACACACACACACACACACACACAAACACTTGTATATGAGCAATTCCATGCTATGAATGTTTTTTTTTTATTGTGATGTGTCTTGAGTTTATAGTCAACAATAAACATGGGTATATCAAATATGACAGGATATCAGGAGAATATTTTATTCATAAAAAAATGAATTTTCTTTTTTTACTCACCCTTTACCTGTTTAAACCCTATTTGAGTTTCTTTCCACTGTTGAACACAAAAGAAGATATTTTGAAAAATGCTAGTAGTTGACACTAATTTCTAACTAATTTTTAACTTACATAGTATTTTTCGCCAAAACTGCAAGTTTTTTTGTGTAGGCTACTATTTTATAGTACTGTAAAATACTCAAGTATTGGTCCATGTTTTTTAAAACTATTTAGTTGATTTAAAGGTGCAGTAGGTGATCTGTGAAAATGCTAACCGGTTAGCATAATATCTTTGAAACACAGTCCCTCCCCTGCCATCCAAAGCCACGCCTCCTGTAACACGAATGACAGCAAACAGCCCACTAGTTCATGTAATTCTCCAGCTAGAAATGTAGTTGTTGGTTGGCCGGTGGCGTGCATGAATTACACTTATCACTAAGCCATACTTACATGCTATTTCAGACCGAATATTCAGAGTAGCATGGTAAACAATATAGGGAGCACGTCACAGGATGTCATTGTTAAAAAATGAACCAATGTGAATATAAAACCAACTTCACCTCGGTAAAGCAGGCTAGGTGGAATATCGCTATTTACTTCTGTTTTGTTGTTAAACTAAATAAAAATTACATTATCGATGATCATTATTGACATTATCGATGCTGTAAAAGGTCCCTTATGAATCTGAAAATAGTCACATCAATCTTTCGCTGTAAGATTACAGTGGCTGAGCAACACTTCTGTGCATATAGCCCATTCGTAACACAACACAATCTACATCAGCTTTACGTGACTAAAATATTTTTAAAACATAACATTACCTGTCTAAAAGAAATACTTCAGTCATGGTGTCATCCTTCCTCCAGTGTTAAATCCTCCAGGAATTTAATAAAACTTTTTTGGGTTGCAAACAGTTTATAAGGTTGCAAACAGTTTATAAACAAGCAAATTAAATGTAGTAATATTCAGCTTAATTTGTTTAAATTCAGCTCATAGAAATTATTTGCAACCACTAACCTTAAAAATATTTTAGTAAATCCAATAAATCTTTTTTTTTTTTCATCGTACCCATGTCATTATACAATATTGTGTTCTTGTAAACCACATAAACAAGTACTCTCACACACACATGCTGACAGAAATAGAAAAAAAAAGACAATTTGCTTTCTGTCAGGACTAGGATGAACATCCCTGTTAGTATTGTTCTCTAGCCGCCATTCATTTCTAATCATCCACACACAGTTGTCTCTTATCTGGCTTTGTTTCCGCGTCTTGTTGCTTCAAGCACCTTGTTTTCCCGCTTTTTTCATCCAGACTCTTTTATTGTGGCGTTTGACTGTACGGCGGCCTTGGGAGAGTGAGACGAAACAAAGAAAAGATGTGTTTTAGTGCATCAGGACAAATACAAGGACAGGACGAAGGTGTCAAGGTTGCGTTTAGTCGATGCCTTTAATCTGAGTCAAAACTAGGATGTTTGGGTAAAGTTATTTTTGCTCCCTTCTATCTAGGGCTGCATAATATATATCGTTTTAGTAATGTTATCGCAATGTGCACATCCACAATAGTCACATCGCTGGATCTACAATGTTGAGTCTTAATTAAAGTTGACCAGGAGACACAGAACGCATGTGATTTATAGAGTTTAACCATAATAGAGTGTAGGTTTATAATTTTTCATGTGTTTTTAAGGCCTGTGACTGTGAGCATTTCAAGAGAGTTTAAAATTGTTGGGCACAAGAAATTGCAGTAATGAAGTCTGAAGGAAATATTTCTTGTTAGCTATATTGAAATGAAAATGAGATGTTTTTAACTATTGAACAGTCGTCTAACTAATGACGTAATGTGATTGACTGTGAAATAAGAGAGAGGAGTGAGGAGATTGTGTCACGCACTGAGGAAGGCATTGTGCCGAAATGTCTGTGTTTTGTATCTCCTAAGAATGTAAAATAAAGCTATATAATGTAATTATTTACATTAAATAAGTAAATAAGTACAGTATTTAATGTGTATTTTTTTTAATTTGTGCAGAAGGTCATGTTTTGCAATCATGATCTTCTGCACAATAAATGTAAAAAAAATTACACAATAAAACCCCAAAACTTTTATTTCTTAGAATGTGTGTCTTGTTTCTAGTCCAAATATTAACATTTCCCCCCTCTGGCAGTTCATTTTGCTTGTTTTAAGGAAAAAAACTCACTTCATTTTAACTTGTGACTTCTGAAATTGATTACAAATCAATATTTGTACTTGATTACATTTTTTTATTTGATGTTTGGTCTAGAAATGAGACAAAAACGTTTGAAAAGCATTTTTTTTTTCAATTTGATTATTTAATTTCTGTACCTAAATACTGTTAGACTCCACAGAAAAAAAGTCAAATAGAGCTATTCAAACCAAATAAAATAATAAAAAACTGGTGAAAATATTTGTATTGCAATTGCAATGTAAATGACTGAAAAAATTGTATTGCAATATCAGACTTTTACAATATCGTGCAGCACCACACTATTTA